>JZKD02S0497737.1:39867-67337 GCA_000966675.3 Picea glauca | reverse complement strand
ACTGCAATTGCTAGGCAATTGTGTCCTTCACTCCAAGATGACTTCACAAAGAATGGAACTTCTGCTCGGTGAGGGTCTTGATGAATATGTCTGTTGTCTGTTCTGTTGAAGGACATAACTATAGGTAGATGATCCCTTTGTGTATGAAGTCCCAGATGTAGTGCATTTGGATCTCTATGTGCTTTGTCCGCTGCCTATGAATTGGATCTCTGCAAAACTTTAGAGTGCTCTGGTTGTCACACTAGATGACAATCGACCGATGAAAATGAATTCCCAAATCAGTGAGAAATTGTTGTAGCCACATAAAATGAATAGTTATTTTAACTACCCCTCTATACTCTACCTCGACTGAAGAAAGATCAATAACATCCTGCTTCTTGCTCGACCAACAAATAGGCTCGAAACCAAGACTGAGTGAGTAACCAGATGTGGACTTGCGATCAATGTTGTTGCTAGCCTAGTCAGAATCAATAAACTCGATGAGATCTAATGTAGAGTCTGTAGCATAATGAATCTGAAAGGTGATGGTGTCCTATACGTATCGAAGGATACACTTTGCAACCTTTCAATGTAGCTCATGCGGCTCCTGCATGAACCTGGAAACTGTGCCAACTGCATAGGAGAGGTCTGGTTTGGAGTGTGTGAGATACAACAAGATACCCACTAACTATTTGTACAGTGTGCTATTAACTAGTGGAGTGTCCCTGTGATCCTCAAGTTTGAATCCTGATAGGAAAGGAGTCGGATCAGACTTGCAGTCTCTCATGTGAAATCTCTCAAAGAGATCTGATGCATACTTGGCCTAAGATAGTTTGATGCCTGATGCATCATGACTATTCTCAAGTCTAAGGAAGAAGTGTAGAAGAACCATGTCCCTCATCAAAAACCTGTCATGTAGAATCCTCTTGACTGCAACAATTGCTGAAGTCGAGCAACCGGTGATCAACAAATCATCAACGTACAAAAATAAGAGTAGAAGTGAATCAACCGTCCCGAGCATGTAGACATTCAGGTATGATTTACAACGTACAAATTTTTGTGACAATAGGTAGAAGTCCATCTTCGCATGCCATTCCCTCAGAGCCTGCTTGAGGCCATAAAGAGACTTCTTTAGTCGACAAAACAAAGATGAATTCTGCATAAATCCTTGGGGCTTCTCTATATAGATCTCCTTAGAGAGATCACCATGAAGAAATGCATTCTTCACATCCCTTTGATGGAATTCCCATCCTTTTTCTGTCGCAATGGAAAGGGCCAAATGTATGGAATCCATCTTTGCTACTGGAGCGAAGGTATCATCATAGTCAATGCCATGCACCTGCCGAAAGCCTTTGGAAACAAGCTTGGCTTTATATCTGCTAATTTGTCCATCCACTATGCTCTTGGTCCTGTAGACCCATCTGCATATGACAAGTTTCCTTCCACAAGGAAGGGGAAACAGATCCCAAGTCTAGTTCTTGAGGAGGGAGTTGTACTCCTCCTTCATGGAATATTCCCAAAATGGATTTCTAGCAGCCTCACCATAATACTGTGGATATGAATACTGAAGAAAGAACATATTCCCGGAGGGAAATGGTTCACTAGAAGTGAGTGCAATAGGAGGCTCCTTGAAATCAGATTGAGTCCTCCTAGTATTGGCTAGATTACCAAAAATATCCCTTGCATATTGAAGAGTAGTCTGTGCCCACTTGGGCCTTTGATCTGGCTCTACATCTCCATCTGGATGCCCTGACTCTACATCTGCATATGGATTCTATGACTATGCATATTCATCTGGATGATATGACTCTGCATCTAACTATAACGAATCTATATCTGGATAATCTAAGTCATGTGAATCAGAACTCTCATCTGAAGAAGAGTTGACATCTGGATGTTCATCATCTCATATAGGTGGAAGAATGAAGGTGTCTACATGCGACTGTTGAGGTACATGCGAGACACTTTCCTCGAATTGGACACTTCGCTCAATGATGAGCTGGTCCAAGAGAACATCAATAAGTATGTATCCCTTCACACCATCAGGGTATCCAACAAAAATAGACTCAGTTCTCTATGGATCAAGTGCCTTCCTCTTTTCAAAGGGAATCCGAGCCGATTCACGTGAACCAACAATATGAAAGTGGGTCAGCTTTGGATTGAGGCCACTCCAAGCCTCATGGGGGGTCTTATCCTTGACAGATCTATGGGAAGATATATTTTTGATGTAGTGTTGTTGGGAAAAACACCCTACAGACTAGCAAATAGATTTCATACTTTGCATGCAGATTCGACTGAATAGAAATTACTTTCTACCTACATCCATGGATTTAAATCCCCTTTTCTCAGTAAATGAATGGAAAGATCCACCTACCTTGTTACCAACGTTCAATGTCGATCCTCCGTTGTGCTTGATTACTTGTTCATAATGCTCCTTCCAAAGATGACCTACACTTAAGACAAACAACAACTATGCATGCATGCTACTTCTATACTAACGAGTTAGAAATCAAACATAAACTAACCAAACCATAGAAAGTTCATAAATTGGGACAGGAAAAGCATTCTCTTTATTACTTAAAATGAGTCAACTTACAAATGTTGAGACCGGCCATCGCTCCTTGAACCTGATCTCGGGCTCCTCTTCTTCTGTCCTTCAACTGCTTTGCTTTAAATCTCCTTTGGCATTAGAAAAGACTAAAGGGTTGGGACAATGGAATATATAAATGGGAAGAGTTTCTTTGTTATATTTTTTCCTCCGCTTAATGGTACCCCTACCCCTTATTTTATAGGCTAGAAGGAGCTAGGTTTTTGGACGATCCCTCGACCGTGCATGGCCGGGAATTTTAGTTAACTCACCCATAGATTTTTGTTCCATCGACAACTTTCCTTTTTTCGTGCTTTTGTAGGTACACGTGGGCTGTTGCGAGTCAGCCAGCGTGTACACGCGTGCAGTAATGGGTTAGGGTGCGTGGGCCTTTACACAAGAGGATTTTCAAAGAGTTGTTCAACAGAGTTTTGGCAAAGAAGGGATATGAGTTGGCCTGATGCCAGGTCAACATGTGTGGTAAAATTTAGGGTTATAACAGATTCTCCCTAATGTGTGAGGTCAGAAGAGCATCTGATGGCCGAAATACATTACCAATCTTTACTGATGTTCCGAACGATTGAGCCCAAGGATCAGGAACCAGGAGGTGTTGTATGAAAAATAACAAATGTCTCACCGAGGTGGGCATACCCATGCTCGGGATAAAATAGAACCATGGCTACCAATCAAATACACTGTAGATCCATGTCAAATAACTATAAAGAGTAGCCATGAACAATACACAGTGGAGCTACATCTTGAAATCAGAAATATATACATATAGAGTATCCATCTTCCAGAAGCTGATTCGGCCTAATGGCTGGACTTCAGAGCTCGAGCAACAACTTCAAAATATTCCAAAACTCGAGTAGGAGTGTAATATGAGTGTACGACTGCACTACCCAGAGGTCTTCAACATCTCCTCGGTCATGGACTTGATAATCTTGATGGTCGGACTAAAGGCATCAGTGATTTCGAACAAGGACTTGATTGGATGTTCAGGATGGCCTGGTATGCAGACAAGAGACATTTTGCAGAGGGGCCGACTCAGGCTTAGTGACAAACTTCCCTTGGAAAATAGCATGACAAGTGATGAGACTCAGGCAACATATATGTTAATCATAAGTCTACGAAGCAGGAGGCAATGCAAACTCTCCATATGTTTGGAAGAATAACCAAACGGTGGAGGACACAACTCTATATAGCGAGAAAAGCTTCCTAAGGTCGTACTACATTCCATAGTCTGATGATCAAACATATATATGTGCTTTATCCAAGGGCGACTCATTATGCTGCCAATAAAGAAAATACTTTTCCCATCCTCTTTTTGGGGTATATTTGATTTTTTTATTGTTCTTTTTGATAATTTTGGAAAAAGAATAAAGGAATATTACGTTACAATGGAGGAACGAGTATTGCAAACATACAATCTCAAGGCACAAGGACAAGACTGATGTTCTGGAAAATGATACTCGGGAAAAATCCTCCGGCGACCAAAGGTGTTAAGACGCAGAAGCAAACTGTCACAAGGCTATTGGATAAGGTATGCAAATGCGGTTGATAAAACACACAATGGTAAAATCCTTAGATGTAAGTTCAACGAGCCCAAAGAAGGTAAGCTCGGTGGTTTTTCATATTTAGAGAGTCTGAAAAAACATAAAAGGAGACTCCATTGGGGTACCTTTTTCGAATATAGTCTAGTCAGTTCGAAAAAGGGATAAACTAGCACCGATTAGACATCGATTCAAAACCATTTTAACGAGTGTGACAAGGACAAGATCACTCGGCTATTTTTTCACTTTTAAGGAGTCTGAAAAAAGATTAACTATGGACTCCGTCACGAATATTCTTCTGGACCAATTTGATGAGTGTGAAAGAATAAGGTCACTCGATGATCTTTTCAATTTTAGGGAGTCTGAAAAGATCTTAACTATGGATTCCATGGGGGTTTCTTTTTCATAAGTTTAGTCCCTTAGGCCCGAAAACGGGATAAAATTATACCTGAGAGTACTCTTATAAAGAATGAAAATTCGATAGAGTATACCTTTGTTCATATAGTTGACCGTCCAGACCGAAAAAGGGGTTAACTATTGCCGGACATACGTGACTTCAAATTTCAGTTTAATGAGCATGAAAGGCCACAAGATCGCTCGACAATCTTTTCATTTTTAGAGGGTCTGAAAATGGCTTAAAAGGAGACCCATTTATTTTTGGGAGTCCTGAGGGTGAGACAAAGAGCGAAGAAGAATCATGCAAATGAGGCTCAAACTCATATTTAGGAAAGACTATAAGGACTCCCAAGCCTATAGTGTTTTAGAGACGACATGGACACCATAATGCAACCAGGACCTACCTAGGGCATCCATGTTCTGGTAGGCTCTACCGCCAAGTTGCAACACTTCTAAAGAAGATATGATGGTTCCGTGTCACAACCTGATGGGATCGATCCTATAGCAGAGGAAAAATACAACGAGATGCAAAAGTTGGGGTAATAACCTAACCTATATGCTCAAGTTGATTCTTGGAATTTTTTTTATGGACCATCAAAATTTTCTCAAAACTCAAAAAAAAGTGTCCCAATACCCGATCAAATCCCTCCCATATATCTCCTGAATCAGTATAAATGGTTTTTTGTATAAAGAAACTGATAAGGGAGGCCAAAAAAGTGACAAAAAGAGGCCAAAAAGTCTATAAATAGAAGCTGGTAGCTCATTATCACCATTGTTGATTTGAAAATTGACTCTGGAGCCCAAAGACCCCCTTTGCTAAAAACAGTGATTCCAGGAGCTACAGTGGTCGAAACGAACTTTCGCTTGGACCAAGTAAGTACAAACTCCCTTATCTAGCTATTCAATTCTTCAATTTTGTCTTTAAGTTCATTTTTTGGGTGGGCGTCGACCTTTAAAAAGTCAGCCCTAGGTACACGCGGGCTGTCTCTGGACAGGCCGCATGTACACATAGGCAGAGTAAAGGCTGCCCACGTGTACACACGACTGTCACCTCTACAACTTGCGTGGACCCCCCCTCCCCCCCCTTGTAGAAAAAAGAATTAAAAGGCAAGTGTTGAACCTCCTGAACCTTGTTGTGTTGGCAGGATGTATGTCCAGTGGAGGGAAAGGTAGCATGAAGCAATCAACGAGTTGGTTACGGGAGATCCGAATGTCGTGGCCGTGTTGATACAATGCGGTTTACTGAAGTTCTTTCTTTGTCCATTTATGCGTGCACAACCAAGGCTACTGAATGCCTTGATCGACTACTGACACCCTGATGTAGCGGCCTTTATGTTAGAGGGGCAATCACTGGTGCCCACCACCGAGGATATCTATTTTTTGATTGGCCTCTCAAGGAGAGGGGAACCAGACAACTTCAGGACGTTTCCTGCGGGACCGAGTAAGATATCAGAACTGATAGCCGAGCACTGTGAGGCTAGGACTAATTGTGTGGGCTCCTAGGTACCTATCAGTAAGATCACTAACCTATCGCTGCAGGCGATATTATTACTGATTGGGTGAATTACCGGTTCTACAGCCTTGCATCAGGCTTCTCACGCACAGATGAACTGTGTGATCCAGTGCTTGAATGCACAGATTTTTGACTGGAGTACCACATTACTGGAGTGCATGAAGAGGCAATTGACAGATTGCCGACAATGGACACAAAGGAATTTCGGGTTCGGGACGATCTTGTGTTCATTTTTCTTTGAGAGAGTTCTGAGCTTTAGCCCTCGGGAAGTAGTACGAGGACATCATGCCTCATTTCCTGCAGTGTGTAGATGGGCAGTATTACTGCCACGACAGGGCGGTGGAAGGACCAATGAGTCCTTCGATGATGACCTCTTTGCGTGGCTGTCACGACAGATCACTATGATCGAGGACTACCCATATGCAGGGATAGATTTTTCTAGAGATCTTGAGATACCCGTGCCTCCTGGTGAAGAGCGAGGGGAGATGGGTAAGTCTCCACCTTTGTAGTTTTTTTGTTTGCATATGTAATTTTTATGTCATTTTTGTGATATATATCATTTTTTTTGTATGCTAGAGTATTTGACGGGTAAACGTTTGTTGCATGCAGATGTGGGACCCATGCGACCTGCCGATTATGCACAGAACATGCGTTGTCCTCCTCTAGAAGCCGCAGCTGCCACCGCCGGAGGAGCAGCAATAGCAGGGAACCTCCCAGCTAGGGAGGCTGAGAGAGTCCTTAGATGAGTTGAGCGGAACTTCACTGCACTCACTCGCACAGTCCCGATGGCAGAGATAGAGGACCTGCCGCCATCCATGCAGCCTCATGTAGTGGGGGCACCTCGAACATGGGTCCGATTGTTTAGGCGTTTAGACCATGTTGTGGACTATTATAACAGGGCCCATAGGCCCTGAACCTATTTATACTTTTTACGTGCCACAAGCACTTACTTATATATATTTTTTGAGGGCATAAGCCCTGTGACTCGTTATTAGTCCCATTTTTGAGGCGCTTGCGTCCATCTATGTACTCTGGTTGTTTTATGATGTTATATATGTTTTTTTGATCTTTTGTGTCTTATGGATCATGTGTACAAAAATGTATTTACATGCTTATGTCAACGTTCTTTCATATGTGTGCAAGATGCCAATCTAAAATTTGATTAGCTAGAGTATCTGTAATTTGGTTTAATCTCCTAGGAACATGAAAATATGTAATATAATCAAAGTTTCGTTCTAGGAGACGTACCCTAAGGAATTGTCGGTGTAAAGTTGGATGATGAACCTGATATACTCTGTTTAGCTGTGACACAACCAGTTGAGTGTCGAGATAGACCCGGAGATGAGAGATACCCAATGACAAGGCATCATGAAGCAACTCAATAACTGCACTATACTCGGTGACATTATTTGTGGTGTCACCTAAGAATATACCTCCGGAAGATAACAACTGGCCCTGAGGTGTAAATATTACCCAAGTTGTAGAGGCAAGCCTCCGCGTGTGTCAACTAGCACCATCTGCATACCCAACGAACACCTTGGAATCACTTGACATCTTCCATATTGACGAAAGATAACATCAATGACATGTCCATAACACTTAAAAGAAACTAAAAAGTAATAGTACAAAGACTATACATATGTTACAAAAATTTACCCACAGTGACCTGTCTATGAGTAATACTTCTTGAGGTAGAGCCCATTTCTAGGCTCCGCCAAAGCATTCCCTGCAAAATCAACCAAATGATAAGCACCCTTTTTTAATACCTCTTTTATGATGAAGGGTCCGAACCACATGGGTTTAAACTTGCCTACCCCTAGGGGGTCCTTATCTTGGTCATAGACTAGGACAAGGTCACCTTCAGAGAAAATCCGAGGATGAACGAACCTATCATACTGACACTTGACCTTATGTTTGTGAGCTTCATTGGCCAGGGCCGCGTTGCGACACTGCTCAAGGTGTACTAACCATTCTTCAAGTGGAGAAGTGTCTGACAATAATTGTATTGCCAATTTTAGAGATGGGATCTGACATTCGATGGGCATGACTGCCTCCAACCCATAAATGAGTTGAAAAGGTGAGAAACCAGTTGCAGTCTTAACAGATGTTCGGTAAGCCCATAATGCCGAGTATAACATCAAATGCCAATTTGACTTGGCTGAGTTGGTAGTTCGTTGTAGAATAGTCTTAAGAGTTTTGTTTACAACTTCCACCTGCCCATTGGCTTAGGGGTAGTAAGGTGATGAATGATCTTGCCGTAACCCAAGATTTGATGTTAATTCGATCATCATTTGGTTCTGTAAGTGACTCCCATGGTTAGTGACAATCTCTCTCGGGACACCGAACCTTGCTATGATCTGGTTGAATAAGAAGAGAGATACAGTCTCTTCATCATCTTTAAACGTTGGCATAGCTTCGACCCACTTAGTGAAGTAGTCGTTATCTACGATGATATAGCGGTGCCCCCTTGCTGACAGGGGGTTGCAAGTAGTGTAATCAAATTTCCACTTAGTGAAGGGACCAACTGTGATGATAGGAAACATAGGATCGGGATGTGCCCTCATCTTTTGAGAGAAGATTTGGCATGGATGGAATTTCTTGTCCGATTTGATACAATCTTTGATAAGTGTCGGCCAGAAGTAACATGCTCATAGAATCTTTTGGGCTGTTGCCAACCTAGACAAATGACCACCACAAGCTCTAGTATGGAAATCGTTGAGCACGGTGACGACCTCCTCATGTGTGAGACATCGACGTAAGACACAATCTACACCTCTTCGATACAACGTATAATCGAGTATGAGATAATTCTTAGCCTGATGGCTTATCCACTGACGCTTGTCACGAGAAACAGAGGTGGGGCACTTCAAAGTATGGAGATAGATAAGTATATCTCTGTACTAGGGATCTGGAGATGTAATAAAAAACATATCTCCCCAGATAGGCGATTCCTCAGGCACAATGTCACCTGACTCAACCAGAAGTTTCGAAATAAGCTCTGCGAAGACCAACGACTTTTTGGACTTTGCTGAAACGAAGTCTACGTCAAATTCTTGGAGGATGACTATCCATCTACTGATTTTTCCACCTATAACTCATCGTGTCAACATGTACTGGAATGGATTCACGACAACAATGACGGTGGTCTTGTGAAACAGGACATAGTGATGGAACCGTTGAACAACATGAACTGCTGCCAACGCAAGTTTTTTGATATGAGAATAATTGAGTTCTGGTCCTATGAGGCCTCGACTCAGGTAATATATCACGTATTCTGCGAACGAATCATCTTCCTGAACTAAAACCATGCCAATGGTTGACTCTACGAAAACCAGATATAATAAGAAATATTTGTTATAGTTAGGTGGCCATAGTAGAGGTGCGATTGTGAGGGCGTGTTTTAATGCGTCGAAAGAGCATTGAGTGGCTTCGTCTTAGAAAAAAGGAATGTCTTTCTTTAGTAAACGCATAAAGGCCTTGGTGATTTTGGCATAGTTGGTGATGAAGCGTCATAAGAAGTTCTCCTTGCCTTGTAGACTTTGAAGTTGTAGGATTGTGCATGGGGGGGGGGGGGAAACTGGATTATTGCCTCCACCTTAAGAGGATCGAACACGATCCCTATTGTTGATATGATGAAACCTAACAAACGTTCTAACGTTACGCAAAAGCTACACTTGTTTGGATTCAAGCGAATCCTAAAGTAGCGACAACATTCGAAGATTAGTCTAAGGTGTATGGGATGATCCGTTCTCTTGCGAGAGCGTGACGCTAAATCATCTAGGTAGGCCTCGACTATATGCTTGAGGTCATGAAAAGAAAAAGATATGGCCTGCTGGAATGTGGCTCCAACATTTTTAAGGCCAAAAGGCATCTTACGATATGCGAATGTACCCCACGGACAAATGAATGTCATTTTACATTGGTCTTCAGGTTTGATTTGGATTTGATTATATCCCGAAAAACCGTCCATGAAAGAAAACGATTCACAACCAACACATTCATCAATGAACTTGTCAATGAATGGTGTTGGAAAATTATCTTTGGGACATGCCTTGTTTAAATCATGGAAATCGGTACATACACGAATCGTGCCTTGTTTTTTATTGACTGGCATAGGATTTGACACCCATTGAGTCAAATGGATAGGATAAATAAAACCTGCCTTTAGCATTTTCTCAACCTCAATCTTGATAGCTGCTACTTTATTGGGATTAACTAGATGAATTTTTTGTCGAACAGGCTTGGCATCAGGATACATTTTGATTTCATGTTCAACTATTTTTGGATCGATACCTGGCATTTCCTCATAAGACCAGGCAAAAACGTCGCAAAATTATTTGAAAAGATCCTTATAAATTTGAATCTCTTCCGTGGAGCAATCCGCTTCGACGAATACATTCTCTACGATGCTAGAGTTTTGGGAGATTTTGATTGGTATAGTTTCAACGATAGTCGCCATATTTCCCTCAGCATAAATTTTATGTGTAGCTAAGAGATTAATAGGACACGACTGATCTCCCGTCATGGTAACGGTGAATTCTCCTGCTTCGATTCGGCTTAACTCTGGGATAAAATATGATCTGTGATGAAGATATTCCCAAGTTTGGTCCGGACTAGTCATTGCTTCGATTACTGCTTCATCAGAAGGCAAGACTAAGTCTAATAAATAGACATTAGCGAGAGAAACCTGAGCCCAAATAGGCTCTAGAAGTGGATCTAACTCTTGTGCAGGAGTCAAATCAGGGTTAGCTAAAGCTTTCTGGACTAAAGATTACGCTACCTCAATGACAGACAAGGGCATGGACATGCCTAGGTGCCCTGTCTCATCCATCATGACTGATGGGGATGGAAGAATCCAAGGATCCTCAAAGTAAGTCATGCAGAACGATGAAACTTGAAAAATCTCAACCTTATGGTGATTAGATATAAATTTGATATCGTCGTGAGGAGGTGGGTAATCGAAGGTACCCATCAAGGATGGGCACAAACCAACTCCTATGTTAACGACACCTGGTTGAGGATTATCAATCATCAAGACCGTGGATGCCCCCAAAGCTGGGTCAGGTCTGGAGAAAGACAATTGATCGATGGTCACTATCCGGCCCTCATGTGGAGACAACAAGACTCGAAAAATTGTAGCAACCACAGCTTGCATAGCATAAGTCCAACTCCATCCTAACAAGAGGTTATAGTCGAGGGGATCATCGACTACCTCTACTTCGACACATACTATTTTCCCTCCTAACTGCACAGGGAAAGAAGGAATGATGCCATGTGGTTGGAATGAATGACCGTCGAAAGCAATGAGGAGAGTAGGTGATGGAGACAAAATGGTCTGGCTAATGGCCTTCCAACATGCTAACGACATGACGCATGTTGAAGCGCCCTCGTCAACCACCGTGCGGAAGATATTCCGAGTAAAATTTTTCGTGGGATGATCCACTACTATCTGAAACGCTACATGGTAAGACAAACGAGGTTTTAAGTCGGTTGTATCTAACATGATGGTACCCGGATTACAAGTCTCAGTAGATCCCAAAGCGGTTAACAAGGCTTTCCTCTGAGTAGGGCATCTTTGGAGGACCTCCAAAGCAGACATCACACAAGGGGTTTGTGATAAATGTTCCACCACAGAGTAATTCTGGGCGGCCCTTGCGTTTGGGTTGTGAGAATCTTTTTTAAATGCACCCTTTGGAATGCGTGTCATTGTTTCTCCTAACGTATTCTCAATCTGTAGAGGAAGAGATGGGAGATCAACTTCTTTACCCTTCTTAGAAGCGCTTGGTTTACTATAATCGTGCACTCTAGTTGATATGAAAGCATCACCCCTAACCATATATATGTTCGCGGATGAGGGATTGTTTGGAGGCGGGCAAGTTTCTTGGCTGCCCCCTTCTGTGCTTGTAGAGGCTTGAGTTAGATTTTGCCCATGTTGAAAGGGATTAGTCAACACTTCTTTCCATTGTTGTGTGACAAAAGTTTAGGCCTCTGGAAGTCGAGGACAAAGATGGGTCAGGTGGTCTTTCGTGCATAAGTTGTATGGATACCTCGCCTTTCGTTTTTCCGTGTTGTCCCCGCCAGCATTATTAGTGGGTTTTTTATCCCCCTTAGCCTTCTTTCATTTTTTTTTCTTCCCTTCAGGCTGCTGGGTGGCCTTTGGGTTAGTCGAATGCATGGTGTGTACTTCTGACGTTTGGGTAGGGGGAGCAGCCAAAGCAGTAGTTTGGCTAGCCGCTGTGTGTTGTATGGATAATTGTTTCAACTGCTTTCTCAATTGCTCAACGAGCTTGGTTTGTGCTGAACCAACAATACCATTGGCATGTGGTCCAACTCTCTGTCTAGTTTTATCCAGTATCGAATGTGGCACATCTGGAAAGATGTTGTATAATAAACCAGACTGAGAATAGATGATCTCAAACTGTTGAGCCCTCATGATGGCATCTTCTTCGAAGAAAACTCCGGATGTCGTGACGTCTTTGGATAACTGTGGGACCAAAGACTTAAAGAAACACTCAAGTAGGAATGCTGGTGGGACTGGTACCTTGATTAAACTCTTCCGGCGTCTCCACTCTCGGATATGATCAGAGATATGGTCCACTGTTGTCTGTTCAAAATTGGTGAGCAGCTCTATGCTAGCGTCGTATCTCACAGGTAACTAGAAATGGTTAAGGAAGGCCATCGCCAGTTCGCTAAAAGAAGAGTATCTTGAGTGATCGAGCTCGATGTACCATTTCGTGACACTCCCAATGAGAGTACGTTGAAACAATAACAACTGTACGGAGTCATATTTCAATGAGTTAGATGAGCACCAAAGATGAAAGGTAGCCACATGATCACCTGGATCTTCATTAGGCTTGGCCTCGACCTTTGGAATGTCCGAAGGTAACTTCGTCGGCATCGGAGGCCAACGCGGATCGTGACAAATGGGGTCATTCAACAACCTTGTCAAATCTGGCAAGTGTAAAGTTGTCAGGAATGGTAGTTTGGGTTGCTGCTGATAACCTGGGAAAAAGGGTCTTGGAGTTTGACTGACACCAGGTTGCCAGGAAAAGTTTGGCTGCTAGCCCAGATTCTGGTAGAAACCATGGCCCTGACCAGCGTAAGGATTTTGGATCTGTGGAGACACCATCGACTGATTTCCCAAAAAGGACATAGAGTGTTGGGCATGCATTGTATTCGAAGGACTTTGGGAAGGATTACCCGATGCCGGTCCCGTGGGGATAGGCATAGTAGTCTGTCCAGGGTTCTATTGATTGTGGAAAGAATTACCCCAGAATGACATTCTGGAGGAGGGAATGGATCCTTGCCCTGAATTCCAAGGTCCTGCTATGTGTGCCCCCTGTGCAGGAATAGTACCCTGCGCATGAGTAGATTGTCCAAAAAGGGGGTTGCCCCCAGTCGGGAAAGAAACTAACGAGAGTGTGTTGTTACCAAATGTTTCGTTCCAAGAAAACGGTGTCGAACCTACCGACATACTATGCGAAGGTGGTCCCTGACTCCCCGCTCCAAATAAACTATTGTGTGTAGGTTGACCGACGGATTGTTGATGCGAACCACCGAGCGAAGGGGATGAAGGAGGGATATGACGTCCTACGTAAGGAAAAGTGTTAAAATGGACAAGAGTGCCCCCAAAGTGACCTTACAGAGGAGTTCTAGAGCTCCCTGCCCCCGGACCTGAAGTTTGTAAAGTGGAGTAGGTTAGTACAGGACTTGTACCCAAACTAGGCATATCGTATGAGAATGGAGGGCCTGTCGCACTAGGTGTGAAGGGGGTTGTGGTCACTGCCATAGACGGGTTTGGTCCACTGTGTGATGTCTTTGCGACCGAGACCATGGTGGCTCGAACCGACGACGGTAGGTTAGGAGATGAATCTCTTGTGGTGACAACCGTGATGGGAATTAAAGAATTCCTAGAAGAAGTAACAACATTTGTTTCCATTGTTGTGTGAGGCACTGTCTGGCATTCTTGAAATTGGATTGGTACAATAGACGGTGCCAAGATATCAGTGGTTGGGGTTTCAACTGAGACAAGAGAGGTTTCTTCAAGGTTCAAACCGGTCGATTCCTCCGGGGGTTGTTCAGGCACAATGGTTTGTAACCCGATCTCTTCAAAAGACCCTTGTTGGTCTAGCTTCCGCCTTAATGGTGGCGGGGGTGGCTCCAGTGTAACTGGTGGTAGGCCAAGAAGCCTTTGTGACCAGCAGAGCTCTGGATCCTCCACTGTGTGAGAAGATCCAAGACACTCTAAGGTAGTCTAAACGTTCAAAAGTAACACACACTAAAAGAATCCCCTAAGAGATAAGACAAGCAATCACTAAATTATTTGGAAGAACAGTTACAACAACCAACACTAGAGCAACTTACCGGTGCAAGTGAAACTCGAACACGGAAGCACCCTCCGGGTATACTCTGCAAAGCATGGCCCAATGTCTATCCTAGGTACCATGGTATACCCTCACAGTCACCTGTGTATGTCCCTTAAAAGATTGGCAACTAGGTTGCCAGCACGCGAATAGTCACCAGGCGGGTACAGTCGAAAGTCGGGTAGACCACAATGAGCAGGGTATTAAGCCCAAAACCTGTCAAGGGTATCGAGAACAAATGGTACGGAAGAAAACTGAGGACCTTGAACAGATTCGAGACCCAGGAATCCCTGTGGCAAATTTAAACGACGGAATCCCAAAACAAGCCCTCTATATGTGTTCTCCACTACGATTGGTCCGACTTTGGAGGGGTTATCTCCGCTACCTTCTCGCACGCGACCTCGTGTTTATCCCCTGTGTTAGAGAGGGGTCCTAGATAACTTCCATGAAACTGGACTTAGACACTCCCTATCTCAGACTCCAATGTTTGGTTTTTAATGGCCTTGAAGAGTTTCCTCTCCAACCTAATCCAAGGCCCTAGTCCTGAACTAGTTTGTGAACCCTACAAACATAAAAGTCTAGTAGATTTTAAAATTAGCGTTGCTTTTATGGCTTTGTCTTACGTTAAGGGGTATGAGGGTGAAACTGATGATGTGTAAAAGACGAAAGAAAAAAATGAATAAAAAAGTTGGAAACAAAACTTTTATTGAATGCAAAATTTCAACAACTTTTCACAAAGAAAGATTTTTAATTTTTCTAAGATTTTGGACAGAAAACTCAACGGAATTTCACTCGACTACGAGCTACTTATGATCTAAGTGAACTGCAAAAAATTATGAAACAAAAGACTTATCCCTAGCTAATGATGTAGACACACACTCTTCAACCAAAGAAGAAAACAAAAAGAGATTTTTTATTTATTTATTTAAGTGCTAGTAAAGCAAGAAAGGGAAAATACCGACAAGCAAAAAACCAAGAAAAACAATTCTGTCTTAAAGCACAGATCACAAAGAATCAGATTAAAGAATCACACAATGGAAATTGTAAAAACAATGACTCTCACGCTTGTCTAAAAACCATAAGAAAACAAAATTTTTATTTTTTATTTTTCTGACAACGTTTTAAATGAGAAAAAGCAAGCTAAGGCTAAAAATAATCCTAAGCTACTGACTGTTCAATCATAGATTCAAACACCTGAGAGGAATACTTCTTATCAAAGGAGGGGATGACTGCCCCACCCTGAACAAAAAGTAACATGTACAAGCACGTGGCTGTCACTCAAACAGAACGCGTGTGAATGGGTGCTGAACAACAACAGAGGGCGTGCACACGCGGGCTGACCTTGTACAGGCCGTGTGTATATCTAAACTCTAAGGAAAAATATGAAAATAGAAATACCAGACTAGGAAGAGACCTATGGTATTGATAACTAGGATCCCTTGAAGGCTTGGATACTCTTTCTAACAGAAAAACAAATAACGCAAGGAAAAATAATAAGGAAAAAAACAATCTGAGATAGGACTGTTAGCAAACAAGACTCAGACATAATTCCATAAAACCCCCTGAGAATGTGTGATTCTGACAGGGGAGAGGAGGACTGCCTCTGAGGTTCTCTGAACTCCTACACACTACTGCTATCTCTACAACTAGCGTTCACACGTGGGCTGTAAGAGGATAGGGTGTGGGTACACGCGTGCAGGCCGCATGTACCTCTGTGTGTCCCGAAAAACACAGTCAAGCAAAATTCAGGGAAAGATGGTATGGAAAACCAAACTCCCTACTAGCTCAGACCTTACATAAATGAAAAGAAAAGATAGGTAAGAAAAAACTACTCTTTAAACTACCCAAAAACTAAAAAATTCCAAGAACCCTAAAGAGCATTCTCCCCAGTGGAGTCGCCAATTCTGTTGTTGGGAAAAACACCCTATGGACTAGCAAATAGAGTTCAGACTTTGCATCCAGATTTGACCGAATAGAAATTACTTTCTACCTACATCCCTAGATTTAAATCCCCTTTTCTCAGTAAATGCATGGAAAGATCCACCTACCTTGTTACCGACGTTCGATGTCGATCCTCCGTTGTGCTTGATTACTTGTTCGCAATGCTCCTTCCAAAGATGACCTGCACTCAAGACAAACGACAACTATGCATGCATGCTACTTCTATACTAACGAGTTAGAAATCAAACATAAACTAACCAAACCATAGAAAGTTCATGAATTGGGATGGGAAAATCAATCTCTTTATTACTTAAAATGAGTCAACTTACAAAAGTTGAGACCGACCACCGCTCCTTGAACCTGATCATGGGCTCATCTTATTCTGTCCTTCAACTGCTTTGCTTTAAATCTCCTTTGGCATTAGGAAAGGCTAAAGGGTTGGGACAATGGAATACGTAAATGGGCAGAGTTTCTTTTCTATATTTTTTCCTCCGCTTAATAGTACCCCTACCCCTTCTTTTATAGGCTAGAAGGAGCTAGGTTTTTGGATGAACCCTCGGCCATGCATGGCTGGGAGTTTCAGTTAACTCACCCATAGATTTTTGTTCCGTCGACAACTTTCCTTTTTTCGTGCTTTTGTAGGTACACGCGGGCTGTTGTGAGTCAGCCAGCATGTACACGCGTGCAGTAATGGGTTAGGGCGGGTGGGCCTTTACACAAGAGGATTTTCAAAGAGTTGTTTAGCAGAGCTTTGGCAAAGAAGGGATATGAGTTGGCCTGATGCCAGGTCAACATGTGTGGTGCAATTTAGGGTTATAACATGTAGGTTTCACAGTTAAGTGCTTCGGCCCATAGTCTATGTGGTAGTGACTTTGCATGTAGCATGCAAGATGCCATCTCTTTAGAGATCTATTTTTCCGCTCAACAACTCCATTTTTCTGCAGAGTATAGGGAACTGTGTGTTGAAACTGAATCCCTGCCTCATGAAAACTATTATGGATCTCATGATTGACATACTTGTTGAGGAAAGGGTATGAAATGATATTACTCAAGCATTTTTAGATCTTTCTTGGCTAAATCAATATAGATGGGAATATCACCCTATATTTATAGCCATCAAAATTGGTATCCTAATTCACAAGTATTGTTCACAAGTGCTTAGGCTGTTTTTTTTTTTATAAATAAAATCTAGCTGAAAATTTCATTATTTATGTAATTTTCTGAAAATAACAGATGCTTAAATAAATATAGAGATAGAAGTTAAAAACACCAAGTCAATAATCAAAACAGATGAGACATAAAGCAATCGTTTATTTCATTCCAATTCATCAAAATAATCATTCTCTTTACAAATTTTCCTGAGGAAGTTTTGGACCAAAGTCAAACTTAGATGTCCCCGATGAAACATACAAAAGGACTTCTGACAGAAAATAAAAAGCTGAACTTTAAAATATGGATCAACTTGCAACATATTTCTTCCCACTTGACTCTGTACAATAGCCTTTGTCAGTCATGAAATCTAATTCACAAACAGACAAGTCTACATAGACTATCAAAGATAGATAAACACCTCTGAAAAACAAGTGTCTGAATGATGTAATTCAGCCCTGAATCTTGTTGTCTACAATAGGACCCTACTATCATAAAAAATAACTAGGCTTCTAATGAATTAAGGAATGAATGAAAACTGAATTATCTCAACAAAACTCAAAGAGAAAACCTTAGTATGCTTCTCCTTCTATTCTCCTCTTGTTCCTCCTTTTCCTTTTGCCTTTAAGCAAATTAGAATTGGTTGAAGTAGTTGAACTACTTCTTTAGTTAAGTTAACTAAAACTTAACCATGTTTTTAGTTAAGGGGGGAAATTAATAAAATCATAATAGGGGTTTTTAAATAATAATAACTAGTAGGTGGGACCCCTTGTGACTCCCTTTAGTTCTTTAACAATCATAACACAACTAGTTAATCAAACACAACATCCCTCCTTGTGAATCCCATCATCACTTTCATATTTTGAAAATTTATATCAACGATAATTGAAATTATTTCCAAAAATATATTACCCATATATCCAAAAAATAGTGTGCTATCCAAAATTTCATAAGTCAACTGTTCTCAACAATTAATAAATAAAAACTTAAAATCCATATTTTCCACTCTGAGAGGCAATATTTCCCTTGTTGCTGCTGTCAACTTTTGATCTCTCTGAATTTTCCTTAGGCTGTGTGGAGCCTTTAGGCCTAATCTCACTAATCACATGAGAGCAATCATCTCTCAATTGCATTCCGAAGGACATAGATTTAGCAGATTCATATGAGGGTGAGGAGGGGGCAACAATGGATTTTCCTTTGTCAAGAGCATGGCGGGCCTCAATTTTTAACCTTTTTCTTGCATGCGAAGACTGTACTAGTGAGTGGACATGGGCAGATTGGACAATTTTATTAACAGGAGGGGGAGCAGGCAAAGATACGTTAGGCCAACCACGATGTTGGGAGACTTCCGGGTGGAAAATCTCATGCCATCCATCATTTTCAGGTATACCAGGTTGCAATGAGACAAGAGGAGGTATTGGGATACCAGGGACCTCCAGGGCTTGGAAGGGAGGCCTTTCAGGAATAGGTTGGACCACTCCTTGCCCAATTTAGTTAAAAAATCCATCTTGAAATAGATGGCCTAACTCTTGCGAGTTTGCATCAAAGTGTATAGAGAATCTTGGCCTTCTAGGGCCCCTATTCCAATTTCCTCTTCCTCGGTTACCCTAGCTGAAAAAACTCATTCGTGTATGCATAATTGATTAGCAAATAGTTTCTTTAACAACCATACATGACAACCCTTTTAAATATGAAATAAAATTTGGCTCAACAACGTATAAGACTCATGCAATCCAATCCATACAAATTGTTTAATAGTTGTCAATGAGTAGGGGGTGAACAAGGGTTCTGGGATATGTGAGGGGTTGTATTGAGCAAAAAATGTTAAAATGAGGGGGAAAAGATCACGATTACTGCTCACAGACATAAAATAATCAACTGTAAAGTAAACCAAAAGAATATATCACTGTAATTCATCTATGTGATCCCTTAACTGTCATAATACAAAATTTTATCTTAAATATAATTAAATTTTAGGAATAGGGAGTGGATAGTGAATATGGGAAGGTGAGGGGGATTGTAATGTGCGAATAAGTGAAATAATGGTAGGGAAAAGAGAGAATACTGTTCGAAAAACCAATTAAGTAATCCATAAAAATAGTTCTGTATTCAATACAACCATTTCAACACCAATTAAACAATACCGTGTGTTAAAACTTGTGCACTGTCCCACATTCAATTTCCTCAAAAAATTTCAATTAACATAGAATATAATTATACTTAGAATCATCATGACTTCACCCATATTGCTTGAAAGAATTATGTTTCTTTTCAGTTCCTTCCCTTTTATATTTAAAACCAAATCCAAGGAACACACAATCATATTGCTTTAACTCTATTCAACATAATAAAAAAAACATCAACCACTGCCCATAAATTAATTTCTCAAATCAAACATAGACACGGGTCTTTCTTGAGTTGAGAAGGCTCTTTTAAAACATGCACGATCCCACTCTGACAAATTTAACAATTAAATTTGCAATGAAACCATACTACCAAAACCCTGTTCCCATCTCTGGTGGTGAAATAAAACAAAATGATGCACAATGTCTACATAATCATATACAGTAGACAACCAAGGCACAATTATAAACTCTTCAACTTTCAATAATCCCAATCGGGACAAATTAAACACACAAAAAACACCAAATTCAATTATACCACATTTTAGGAACACACAGACCAACTTATAATGCAAGGAGGCACCTTTGTGACTGTAAATTTACGCTTACTTCCAATCAACCAATTTTAACAATGCTGAGTTATCAATTCAACTATTACAACAAAAGGAGGCAACAACTGTATGCCCATTATCATTTCCAATTACAACTCTCCAATCAACCCGATCGAACAAAAACAATCCAATCAATCAAAGACACTATCAATACTACTCAATCAAACTTATGACAGTCAACAAGATTCCCAACAGGGTGCAACTGGTTTAGTTATCAAAATCGAGCTCTGTAACTAATGAACAAAATAATCAAGGGTTTTCTCAATCACCAAACACAGAGAGACTGGAGGTCAACCTTGTCGAAATTAGGTGAGAGACCCTCGAGACAAGAACCGTGGAGCCACAAGCCTTATAAACTTTATCTTGTAAGATAGGGTGAAAGTTCAATGCAAGGTAGGGTAGACCATGATGCAGAGGAGAAAATATTTCTTACTGGTCAGTGACCAACAACAAGAACACACAGATGTATAACCCTCATGATTTTCCCCAATAGTCGAATAATGCTGATAGAAATGCAGAGCCCAGGTGCTACCAACAACCCTAAAACATGCTTCTTAGCATAATAACCACTTCATAACCAACTGTGCGAATATCAATAACACAAAAAGAGCCCATGATTAGGTGAAAATATATGCAGTGACTAGGAGGTGGTTCAAAACATACACAACAACCCCATAGCACCAAATAAAACTGAGTGTGGTTACCATAACTATGAAGAGATGACCAACGAGGCTTACAGAGTGAATTCCTCCAACTAAAACCCATAAAGACAACAAAGAGCCATCATGGTTCCCACCACATAGAACAACTAATGAAATCACAACTTCAACCATTTATTTTTTCTATTTGCAACGAATAACACAAATAGTCATTCCAGAGAAAACACCACGTGTTTACACAGTTTCCAACCTCAAGAAAAAACAGACCAAAAAATTACCGATCCAACTTTCATTTCATACACAGAACAAATTCATGGATGGGCAAAAAGAACCATACCTGTAACTAATAGCCTTAAAAATGCGAGTTGGTTGAGCAATTCCTTCCACGCTTGAATCTCGGAGCTCAACCACAACAAAAACAAATGAACAATAAACCTTCTAGGGTGATGACTACTGGGAGAAGTATGAAGTGACGTGCCTTTATTGCACGTTACTTCCATCCTCCATCTCATTGAATACGTAGTACACGACAACCAACCAAATCATTAATCCATGCATTGAAACTTGCACACATTTCTTGCCAATTGCACCACCGAATCCATATTAACTATTGCCAAAAACATACTATAACATATATCACATGCATCCAATCTAACTCAATATAAATCATATAGCCACTAACATTGCTAGTTAGGATTAACATAAATTTCCTTAATTTCAAATGCATATAGTATAACATGGTATATCATAGTATAGCATAGTTCCCTTTTCTTAGATTTATTCCATATTGCTTTTGTCTCTTGTTATGACTAACATGTGTCTTATGCAGGTGTAACATGTGATGAATCATGGCTACAATAGAAATGTAATAATAGTGAACATAAGCCATTTATAACATGGCATTTAGAGCATAGAGTAACAAAATCAACACATAAAATCCATTATCCATCTGCCATTATGTCGCAAACAAAATCAATACTTCATCATCAATCATGTATAACCTTGTAAGCAGTGTTGAACAACAATATAAATGTATAATAAGAATCTTATCTGATCCTCCAATCTACAAGGGGGTCCCACCTACTAGTATTATATATCATTATCTTAGTTTAAATAATAGGCTTTAGCAATACTTTGCGGGCGGAATCCTTGTTGCAATTTTTATCATCAACAAACTGGTGACTCCACAGGGAAATATGTTTCCAACAAATTAAGAACTCAGAACACATGATTTCATAGACCAAGAATCATCATATCAAGAAGATATAACCAGAATGATTATGCAACAGGGGGAAGTGAGTGGATTTAATGGAAAAATGACCGGGAATTTGGGAATAAATCATGAAATATGTTAAGTATGAGGGGGTTTATCCCTTTATGCATAATCATTCAACCAGAATATGATCTTTACTTCAAGGAGAACAATTTATGGACTTGCTCTTTTTATTCTCAAATGGATGAAGAAATGGAAAGCATAAGCGGGAGATAACCAATTTCTTTAGAAGACAACAATGAAAGTAGATAACAAATTCAAGTGTGCTTTCAGAGGGAACATTGTAATTACTGTGTAATCTTGATTGTTATTGATTAACAATACTTTGCATGAGTGTCATTGTGGCAGAACTGATCCAACAACTTATTCTTGACCAAAATCAAACTAAAAGGATGAAAAGCAGTGAAACATGACAGAAATGGGATTATATAATTTTAAACAACATAAACAAAAATGACAGAAATGTAAAAGAAGCAAGAAACTATTAAAAGGAAAGAAGAAATTAAACTATGGTAAAAGCATAAATGCAAAACAGTGGAGAAAATGAAAGCAAAACTAGACTACTAAAATACATAAAATCCAAACAACGTTAAAACTTTTCAAGTTGGTTCCACGTAATGTTTTAAGTGAGAATCGTTAGTGATGTAGGAAAACAATCGCTCCTGTAAATATTTTAGAATGTAAGAGTTAGTACCCAAGACAAAAGCGATTTTGAATGGAACCAACCATAAATTTTGAAACTTTGAGACAATTGATAGCCCTTTAAAGTACACGATTAGATCATCAAGATAAACATGAATAATCTTACTGATCAAATCGTCAAAAGTTATTTGCATAGATATTTTAAAGGTGGTACTCATACTAGATAAGACATAAGGCATATGTTTGTAAGTCAAGGTACCCCAATGCAAGATACCAGATATAATAAATATGCAGAACATAAATAAAATGCTAGAAATGGCAGAATAACAGTAATATAACCAACATAATATCCACAATAACACATAAATGATATAAGAACAACAACAAAAGTAACACTTTGATTCAAAAAGAAATGTTCACGGGCCTCTTCGAGGGGGCAACTTCTGGTCGAGCAACGCTCTGTTACAATAATCTCCAAGCTAGGGTTTTCATACCTTCGAACCTTATTTATACTAAATATGTCTATCAAGAGAAGCATCTAGATGACGATCCCTCTAGAAGTGGAAGCTTCTATTAGGTCTTCTTACATCCACCTTATTCTATTTTATTGAAAGGCCTTATTAATATTGACCTTTATTACATCCGAATATATTGATCTACCTATGTGCGGGTTAGGACCCTCACATGTCCGCCCTCTTAAAAACAACCTTGTCCTCAAGGCTTGAGATGTGGAAACTGCTGTAGAATGGTAGCTGGTTCCCAAGTGGCATCTGCTGGAGTCATATCTTTCCACTGGACTAGTACTTCCTTGATGGTTCTCTGACGTAGGTGACGCTCATGTTGGTCCAAAACTGCTTCTGGCTGTAGCCAAATGGATCATTCTTTAGCTAACTCTGGAAGGTTGGTTTGAATTTGGCACCTAGTTCCAATCACCTTCTTTAAGCATGAAACATGAAAAATAGGATGTAGCTTCGACTGACTGGGTAGATATGACTAATATACGACTTGTCCCATACGTTTGAGAACTATATAAGGACCATAAAATTTGGGCGCTAGCTTCTGACAATGCTCATCCTTGAGGGAAGTTTTCTTGTATGGTTGCAGTCACAGAAACAGCTGATCCCCTTCTGCAAATTGACGTTCAAAGTGACCTTGATCTTCTTGTTGTTTCATGCAATTCTGTGCCATGACCAAGTTCTCTTTAAGGGTACAAAGAATATCCTCTCGAACTGTAAGTGTTTGGTCAACTGCCTGGACCTTCGAGGTACCCGGTAAGTATGAGAGAACTGAAGGTGGCTTCTGTCCATATACCGCTTCAAAAGGAGTCATGCGAGTAGCTGTATGGTAGGAAGTGTTGTACCACCATTCAGCTAGGGGTAACCATTGAGCCCACTGATGCTGTTTTTCAGAGGAAAAACACCTCAGATATGTTTCCAAACACTTGTTGACAACTTTTGTTTGACCATCAATCTGGGGATGATAAGCTATGCTGAGATGCAATTGGGTGCCTTGTAGCTTAAACAATTCTTGCCAAAAATTGCTTGTGAAAGTTGGGTCACGATCATAAACAATAGAGTGCGGCATGCCATGAAGCTTGAAGACCTGGTCCATGAAACTTTGAGCCACCGTGGATGTATTAAATGGGTGTTGAAGAGTGCATAAATGAGCATACTTGGAAAGGTGATCCACAACCACCATTATGACTGATTTATTCCCCGATTTGGGTAAGCCGATAATAAAGTCCATAGAGATATCCTTCCAAATAACAGGTGGAATTAGAAGTGGTTGTAGTGTGCTCGGAGATTTGACTGTTTCTCCCTTGTTGTGTTGACACACCTCACACTCAACGACAAAATTACGGATGTCCTGTTTCATACCATCCCAGAAAAAAGAATGTTTGACCCTGTCATATGTTTTGGTGAACCCTGAGTGCCCCACTGTGGGTGTAGCATGAAGCTTAGAAAGTACCGTGGATTTAAGCTTTGATTGTTTACCTAAATACAAACGACCTTTGTATCAAAGCTCATCCTGGAGCTAAGAGTACCCTGGGGGAGACGAAGCATTGGTCTGCAATTGTTGGATCAGATGCAAACTTTTGGGATCTTGAAGCCATTCCTGGCGCACAAATTGGAGCCAATCGAGTACAATGAAGGAAAGAGAAAAAAGGGATCCTTCTTCTTCATATTTTCGGTACAGTGCATCCACCACTACATTGTCTTTTCCCTTCTTGTAAATGATATAATAATCATATCCAAAGAGCTTAGTCACCCATTTTTGTTGCTCCAGGGAGGAAATGCATTGTTCTAGAAAGTACTTGAGGCTTTGATGGTCGGTCTTAATTTGGAAGCATTGCCCCAAGATATAAGGGTGCCACAGATCAACGCCATGTAGAATAGCCAATATTTCCTTTTCATAAATGGGTTTGCCCAGATTACTTTTAGATAGTTGCTTGCTAGTGAAGGCCAAAGGTCGACCCTCTTGCATAAGGACAACACTGATTCCTTTCCCCAAGGAATCACATTCCAACACAAAGTTCTTTGTGAAATTAGGAAGGGCCAGAACCGGAGTGGTGCACATGGCTATCTTCAAGGTTTGAAAATCTTAAGAAGACGCTGGATTCCAAGTGAAAGAGTTCTTTTTGAGGAGAGCAGTGAGAGGTGCTGCAATCTTTCCACACTTCTTAACAAACTTGTGATAATACCTTGTTAAGCCTAGAAATCCACGCAAGATTTTGAGAGTCTTTGGGTGTGACTAGTCTTGCATAGCTTCAATCTTTTTCGGATCCACCCTAATGCCATCCTTGCCAACCAGATGACCCAAGTATTCTACTTCTGAGGCACTAAAAACACATTTAGACTGTTTCAGGAAAAGTTGGTTCTGAGAGAGTAGATGGAGAACTTGATCCACATGAGTAAGATGGTCTATCCAGGTTTTGCTATAGATGAGGATATCATCAAAGAAAACTAAGACAAAATGATGGAGAAAGGGACGGAATACATGATTCATGAGGCTTTGGAAGGTGGAGGGGGAATTAAAAAAGCCAAAGGGCATGACCAAAAAGTCATAGTGGCCCTCATGAGTGCGAAAGGCCATCTTGGGAATGTCTGCCTCTTTCATACGTATCTGGTGATAGACCGAGCGAAGATCAAGTTTAGTAAAGAATTGGGTGCCACTCAATTCATCCAGGAGGTCATCAATGATAGGAATGGGAAATTTGTCTTTAATGGTCAGTTTGTTGAGGGCACAAAAGTCAGGACACATTCTCCAAGAACCTTCTTTCTTCAAGACCATGACTACATAAGAAGAGTAAGGGCTCGTACTAGGGCAGATAACACCTGCATTAAGGAGTTGTTGGACCATTTTCTCAATTTCATTTTTTTGTGAAAAGGGGTGGCGATATGGACGGATATTGGGAGGAAGGATTCCGGGTACAAGGGGAATGGAATGATCATGAACACCGCAAGAAGGAGGGAGTCCTCAGGGAGTGGAAAATACCATTTGATGTTTAGAAAGGAGGGCTTAGAGGTCATGTGACACTGGGGGTGTCTCTGTTGCTTGTATGGCATGGAGTTGGGCAATGAGACCATAATGACCTTTTTTGAGAAGCTTTTCCATGCGATGGGAACTATTGACCTTAGGTGAACTAGCAGTGATGCCTTGGAATTTATATTGGTGGCATTCCTGGTCAAATTTCATGGTTAATGCCTTAAAATCTAGTAGAATAAGACCAAAAGTTCTTAGCTAGTCTGCACCCAACACAATGTCACAACCACCCATGTCGATAGAAAACATATGGGATTTTAGGTGGTAGTCACCTATTTGGAGACACACATTTTCACAACACCCTCCACATTTCATGGAATCACCATTGGCAATCATGATTTGGAAATTGTTGACACCATGGATGTAGCAATGAGTTTCTTGGGCAATGTGGTGATGAATAAAATTATGGGTGCTTCCACTATCAACTAGAATGATGACCTTCCGTTGCTTGATGTAACCGATTAAATTGAGGGTTTGGGGAGTGGAGAAGCCATTGAGAGCATTGAGGGAAATGACAGGTTCTACTTCAGGAGGGTCTGAGGGAGGGGTTATGTCAGTGATTTTAGGTGACTCAGACACAAGGGGAGTTTCAACATCCTCTTCCGAAATATCCTCAGAGATGTCCATAAAAAGATTTTGTTCCTTACACTTGTGGCCCGAGAAATATTTGTCATCACAATTATAACAAAGGCCTTTGAGTTGCCTTTTATCCATTTCAGCCCTGGTCAATTTTTGGATCTTTAATGGGGTAGAGGGATTAGTGGGAGTGACAGGTTTAGGGTGAGGGATAAAGGAGGGTTTTTGGTTTTGAGAGGATACAACCTGTTGTGCTTATTTAGCTCTTTTAGTATCCTCCACCCAACTCAAGGTTCGAGCCATGAGGACATGGGCCCGAATCTCCTCCTTGAGGCCACTGATAAAACACTCTAGAAAGAAAGCATCAGTCATGCTCTCTGTTCGAAAATCCAGGTGCTCAAAGGAAGCTATGAAGTCTTCTACTATGCTAGATTGTTTCAACTTTGTCAAATGGCCCAAATGGTTGGTGTCCATGTCAAAGCGTTCATAAAGCTCAGTCACAAATTGGGTCCAAGCAATATATCCTTGACGAGAAGTTTTTCTCCATTGCCACCATTGCCAA
>JZKD02S0497737.1:14412-38819 GCA_000966675.3 Picea glauca | reverse complement strand
CAATGATTAATAAGGTTGGTTTTGTATGCATTTTCCCTTTTTATCTTGATTTTCTTATAACCAGAAAAACCATCAAATAAGGGAATCATCTGTGACCTTGCAACTTGCTGCAAAATCATTTCCATGTTAGGGAGAGGAAAGTGATCTTTCATAATAGCCTGACTAGATGTGAGAAAATCAACGAAAAATCTAATATGATCAATGAATTTCCGAACAGGAACCAATTTGGAAACCCATTCAGGGTACTTGATCGGAAAGATGATTCCAGCCTTCAAGAGTTTTTCCATCTCCCTTCGAATAGTTGCTTCCAGTGCAGGATTGATAGGTATTTGTTTTTGCCTAAATGGTTTTATGAATTCCTTGATGGGAATGGCATGCTGTATAAGAGAAGGATCAAAACCATGAAGATCCTCATAAGACCAAGAAAAAACATCTTGAAATTCACCAAGCAACTTGACAAGATTCATTTTCTCTTCATCAGAACATTGGGCACCTATTTTAACATTCTTTGGAGACTCAGTTGTTCCAATGTTCAAGGAGATGGTTTCACCCATGTTCCTTTTCCACTCCTCTTCCTTATTTTTTTCTTTATTTCCTACATCACTCAATGAAAATGAACTCTCTAGAGGAGTCAAGCCCTTAGGAATCTTGTTATCTTTTATGGATATAATTTCCTTGGGCTTATAAGGTTCATTTTGAATGAAAGCACAAATCCTCTCATCGCTAGGTAAGACCTTCCAAGATTCTATATTGTCAGGGATATGTGGATGACATAGAGATTTAAAAGTACAATCAGGTCTGTGTGGTAGAAGTTGCCGAATAGGAGAGGCTGCAAAAATAGCTAACTGACCAGCCATTGAGTTCAATTCCCTCTTAACATGAGTGATGTTAAAATACAATAGGTTCAAGATAAGTTCCCAAATAGTTTGGGTATATCATTTCATCAACTTGATGCTTGGAGAGTATATCTTACGTACAAGGTTCACAACAAGCTCAAAATCTCCAAAAAATGAAAGGTGACCACAACCAATATTATAGGCGTTTTCAATGTCTAATAATAAAACTTCGAATTCAGTGACATTGTTTGTGCAAGAAAACTTCAACCTGTAAGAAAAGTTATGAATTTTCCCCACAGGAGAGTATAATATTATGCCATCTCCATTAAATTCACTAGAGCATGAACCATCAAAGTGCATGTGCCACATACCATCGTCTAAATCGATTTGTTCCAAGGGAATGTTATCCTCCTCCGAAAAGATGGAATATACCCCTAGGTCCTCTTCTATATAGTTCATGTTAGGTTGTGGGACATTCTCTATGTAAGGTGAAATCCTTCCCTCTCTAAGGACTATAATTTTTTTACCATTCCGAGGAACGAATAAGTGTGTCCCATTGAGTGAGAGGTATCAACCCATCAAAGATTGCCAATCTCTTCCCAAGATAATTGAGTAATTTCTTACTTACATATCAATTACTTGAATACTAAGGGTTGTCCTTATTTTAGGGTGTGCACAAAAAAATAAGGTCACATCTTTAATCTCACCTATGGTCGTTTGTTGTAGACTATTATAAGAGAGCATGCTCCTATAATATTCATTTGTACAATACAAGCCTAGCTATTCCATAATAATCTTCGACATCACACTTGGGCCCGAACCACCATCAATGAGGCAACGATGGGAGATATTATCCATAATATTTACAAAAATATAAAAAGGGGGATTTTTTACAAGGTATCTAAATTTATGTACACCTACTTTATTTATAGACGAATCCTCTTCATTTATCTCTTTAGAGAGGTTGGCTACAATGAGATATTTTACTTCCATGAACTGTTTTAGATGCCTCTGTTGTTCAGGGATGACAACCATTTACAAAAGGGTGGCATCTTCTTTGATGTTGGCCAACTGATTTAGAGTATTGTATTTGGAAGAGGGGAGAGGGGAGGTAATTCCTTGACTGTTAGGAAATTTAGGAACCTGAACAGTAGTAGTTCGTGAGGATGAGCTCAGGCTAGAATAATTGCGAGGAGGATCATATTTTCCTTTGGGAGCATAGGATTTGTTCCTAGTATTGATGATCATGACATGTTATGGATCTGCAAAATCTAGGACAACGATGGTAGTTTCTGGTCTTTTACCAAAGATCTTATCTCTGGCGCTCTTCCTTACCTCACATGTGGTTTCCTCGTGATGTTCCTCACAAAATTTACACCAACTTTGAGGCATGATAGATTTAGGCTGAAGGTTATTTTCAATTTGACTTCTAAAGGGGGGTACAGAAGAGGATGAAGCTCCAGGGGTGAGAGGGGAGACATTTCCCTTTCGATCATACACTATCATATGATTATTCATGTCTTGTACTAGCTGTAAGAGGACAGACATGTCTATTTGTTTAACCGATTCTCCCTGAGGAAGACCTATTCTTTCAAGTTGTTCTTCATACTCTAAACAAGTATGCAGAGCATAATTGAGGTTATCAATGGTTTTTTCCTCAATCCTATGATGATAGGGGGAAGGTAACGCATTGTAGTAATGCATGAAAGCAACTTGGTTTTGAGGTCGAATGAGTTCAGGAATTTGATTGTATAACTTAGTGAAACTCAAGTTGAAGGACTTGATGGTCTCACCATTATTATAAGCGATGTTATTGTACTCTTGTAATTTCTCATCTGGGATTTTAGATTGCCCATAGGTGGATTTGAACCAATATACTAACTCCTCCCAAGTAGACATAATATTAGGAGGAAGGTTAAATAAATTGGTCGTAGCCTTTCCTTCCAAGGAATTGACAAATAAGCACATGCAAGTATCGTTATCATTTGCTCCTATGTTGTGACAAGCATTAGAAAATTCCACCAGGTGTTCATTTGTAGTGACAGTGTTATTCCTTGAAAACCTAGGAATATTCTCTTTGAATTTAGGAAGTTGATGTGTAGCAGGTGCTAGATTAAGAGGGGAGGAAACATGCCATGGTGTGGTTGTGGCGTCTTCTTCAAATTGAAATAGCCCATACTTTTTAATGACTTTGGTGGTATTTTTGGTCGATTGAACATGGATATGGTGGCTATATAAGTTACCAATCACTGACGAAGTTGAAGACTTAGAGAAGGAATCACTTCCAGTGCCACCAGAGCCACCACTAGATGCCATCTTCTGGATGATAGGTGAGGGAGAGAAAGATGAACTGGAAGAATCAAACAAGGTTCTCCTTAGAGAATTTTGTTGGGTTAATAACACAATATTGCTTGTTTCTATTTCAGCAATAGGATTACTTTCAGGTGATAATCCTCTCCTTCTCCTAGAAACACAAGGGTCCAAGGACATGAAAAGAAGGTCGAAGATGAAGAAACAAGAGGGTTATTGCTGATTTCTAGGTTGTCTACATATAGCTTCCCAACGTTCTTGGGCACTAATGTCTCATTCATTTGCTTCCCAAGAATGATTAAGATCAACCTGAGTATTAGTAGTGTCTAAAATGGTGTTAAATAGATTCAAAGCAATGAAAGTCTGATCTTGAAGACCGGGCTCAATATTGGGATGCCTTGCAACATGTAAAATCATTAATAAATAAAACAATCAAAGAATCAATATCAGAAAAATAGATGTATTCGATGATAATCAAGCATAAAAAATCAACCAGAGAGATATTGAAGATCTCCCCAGTATGGTCGCCAAATAAATGTTGAGGAAAAAATATGAAATGATCTTACTCAAGCATTTTTCATATCTTTCTTGGCTAAATAAAGATAGACGGGAACATCACTCTATATTTATAGCCATCAAAATTGGTATCCTAATTCGCAAGTATTGTTCACAAGTGCTTAGGCTGTTTTTTTTTTTTTATAAATAAAAGCTTGCTGAAAAATTCATTATTTATGTAATTTTCTAGATGCTGAAATAAATATAGAGATAGAAGTAAAAAAAAACCAAGTCAATAATCAAAACAGATGAGACATAAAGTAATCATTTGTTTCATTCCAATTCATCAAAAGAATCGTTCTCTTTACAAAATTTCCTGAGGAAGTTTTGGACCAAAGTCAAACTTAGATGTCCTCGATGAAACATACAAAAGGACTTTTGACAGAAAATAAAAAAATGAACTTTAAAAGATGGATCATCTTGCCATAGATTGATGCACACTCGACTCTACAAAATATCCTTTGTCCATCATGAAATCTAATTCACAAGAAGGCAAGTCTACACAGACTATCAAAGATAGATCAACACCTTTGAAAAACAAGTGTCTGAATGATGTAATTCAACCCTAAATATTGTTGTCTACAATAGGGCCCTGCTATCATAAAAAATAATTAGGCTTCTAATGAATTAAGGAATGAATGAAAACTGAATTATCTCAACAAAACTCAAAGCGCAAACCTTAATATGCTTCTCCTTCTATTCTCCTCTTGTTCCTCCTTTTCCTTTTGCCTTTAAGAAAATTAGAATTGGTTGAAGTAGTTGAAATACTTATTTAGTTAAGTTAACTAAAACTCAACCATCTTTTTAGTTAAGGGGGAAAAGTAATAAAATCATAATAAGGGTTTTTAAATAATAATAACTAGTAGACGAGACCCCTTGTGACTCCCTTTAGTTCTTTAACAATCATAACACAACTAGTTAATCAAACACAACATTCGTCCTTGTGACTCCCATCATCACTTTCATATTTTGAAAATTTATGTCAATGATAATTGAAATTATTTCCAAAAATATATTACCCATATATCCAAAAACTAACGTGCTATCCAAAATTTCAGAAGTCAACTGTTCTGAACAATTAATAAATAAAAACTTAAAATCCATATTTGCCACTCTGGGAGGCAATCTTTCCCTTGTTGCTGCTATCACCTTTTGATCTCTTTGAATTTTCCTTAGGTTGCATGGAGCCTTTATGCCTAATCTCGTTGATCACACGAGAGCAATCATCTCTCAAATGCATGTGGGAGGACACAGATTTAGCAGAGTCATTTGAGGGTGAGGAGGGGGGACCAATTGCTTTTCCTTTGTCAAGAGCATGGTGGGCCTCAGTTTTTAACATTTTTCTTGCATGAGAAGACTGTACTGGTGAGTGGATAGGGGCAACTTGGACAATTTGATTAATAGGCGAGAGAGAAAGAAAAGATAAGTTAGGCCAGCCACGATGTTGGGAGACTGTCGGGTGGACAATATCCTACCATCCATCATTTTCAGATATTTCAGGTTGCAATGAGACATGATGAGGCACTGGGATACCAAGGACCTATGGGGCTTGGAAGGGAGGCCTTTTAGGCCTAGGTTTGACCACTCCTTTCCCAATCCAGTTAAAAAATCCATCTTGAAATAGTTGACCTAACTCTTGTGAGTCTGCATCAAAGTTTATAGAGAATCTTGGTCTTCTAGGGACCCTGTTCCAATTTCCTCTTCCTCGGTTACCCCGACCACAACTACCTTGGCCGAAAAAACTCATTCCTGTATGCATAATTGATTAGAAAATAGTTTCTTTAACAACCATACATGACAACTCTTTTAAATATGAAATAAAATTTGGCTCATCAACATATCAGACTCATGTAATCCAATCCATACAAATTTTTTAATAGTTGTCAATGAGGAGGGGGTGAAAAAGGGTTCTGGTATATGCGAGGGGTTGTATTGAGAGAAAAATGTTAAAATGAGGGGTAAAAGAGCACAATTACTGCTCAAATACATCAAATAGTCAACTATAAAGTAAACCAAAAGAATGAATCACTGTAATTCATCTCTTCTACCCGTTAACTGTCATAACACATAATTTAATATTAACTATAATTAAATTTTAGCAACAGGGAGTGGTTAGTGAATATGGGAAGGCAAGGGGGATTGTAATGTGCGAAAAAGTGAAATAATGGTAGGGAAAAGAGCGGATATTGTTCGCAAAACCAATTAAGTAATCCATAAAAATAGTTTTGTATTCAATACAACTATTCCAACACCAATTAAACAATATTGTGTGTTAAAACTTGTGCACTGTCCCACATTCAATTTCCTAAAAAAATTTCAATTTACACAAAATATAATTATACTCAGAATTGTCATGACTTCACCCATATTGTTTAAAAGAATTCTGTTTCTTTTCAATTCCTTCCCTTTTATATTTAAAACCAAATCCAAGGAACACACAGTCATATTGCCTCAACTCTATTCAACATAATACAAAAAACATCAATCACTACCCATACATTAATTTATCAAATCAAACATAGACACAGGTATTTCCTGAGTTGAACATGCTCTTTTAAAACATGCATGATCCCACTCCTTTGACAATTTTAACAATTAAATTTGCAATGAAACCATACTACCAAAACCTCGCGCTCATCTCTGGTGGTGCGATAAAGAAAAATGATGCACAATGTCTACATAATCATACACAATAGACATCCAAGCCATAATTATCAACTCTTGACCTTGCAATAATCCCGATTAGGACAAATGAAACACACAACAAACACAAACTTCAATTTATACCATGCTATAGGAACACACAGACCAATGCATAAATCAAGGAGGCACCTCTGTGACTGTACATTTACGCTTACTTCCAATCAACCAATTTTAACAATGTTGCGTTATCAATTCAACTATTACAAAAAAAGGGAGACAACGATTGTATGCCCATTATCATTTCCAATTACAACTCTCCAATCAACCAGATCGAACATAAACGAGCCAATCAATTAAATCCACTGTCAATACTACTCAAACAAACTTATGACAGTCAACAAGATGCCCGATAGGGTGCGATTGGTTTAGTTATCAAAATCGGGCTTTGTAACTAATTAACAAAATAATCAAGGGTTCACTCAGTCACCAAACACAGGGATATTGGAGGTCGACCTTATCGAGAGTAGGTGAGAGACCCTCGAGACAAGAACAGTGGATCCACAAGCCTTATAACCTTTGTCTTGTAAGATAGGGTGATAGTTAGATGCAAGGTAGGGTAGACCATGATGCAGAGGAGCAAAGATTTCTTACTAGCCAGTGACCAACAAAAAGAACACGTAGAGGCATAACCGTTGTGGTTTTCCCCAATAACCGAATAATGCTCATAGAAATGCAGAGCCTAGGTGCTATCAACAACCCTAAAAAATTCTTCTTGTCATAATAGCCACTTCATAACCAACTGTGTGAATATCAATAACAAAAAAAGATCCCACGACCAGGTGAAAAGATATGCAGTGACTAGGAGGTGTTTCAAAACATACACATCAACCCCATAGCACCAAATACAACCATGTGTGGTTACCATAACTGTGAGGAGACGACCATCAAGGATTATAGAGTGAAACCCTCCAACAAAAACCCATAAAGACAATAGAGATCCATCATGGTTCCCACCACACATAAGAGATAATGAAATCACAACTTCAACCATTGATTTTTTCCATTTGCAACGAATAACAAAAACAAGCATTTCAGAGAAAACACCATGCATTTACACAATTGCCAACCTAAAGAAAACACATACCAACACATTACCAAGCTAAAATTCATTTCATACACAGAGAAAATTCATGGATGGGTGAAAAGAAACATACTTGTAACCAATAGCCTTAAAAATGTGAGCTGGTCGAGTAGTTCCTTCCATGGTTGAATCTTGGAGCTCAACCACAAAAAAAATAAAAATGAACAATAACCCTGCTAGGGTGACGACCAGTGGGAGAAGTATCGAGTGACGTGCATTTACTACACACCACTTTCATCCTCCATCTCATTCAATTACATAGTACACGACAACCAACCAAACCATTAATCCATGCATCGAAACTTGCACACATTGCTTGCCAATTGCGCCACCCAATCCATATTAACTATTTCCAAAAACATACTATAACATATATCACATGTGTCCAATCTAACTCAATATAAATCATATATCCACTAAAATTGCTAGTTAGGACTAACATCAATTTCCTTAATTTCAAATGCATATAGTATAGCATGGTATAGCATAGTACCCTTTTCTTCGATTTATTCTATATTGCTTTTGTCTCTATGACTAACATGTGTCTTGTGCAAGTGTAACATGTGATATAGCAATGTAATAAAAATGAACATAATCCATTCATATCATGGAATTTAGAGCTTAGAGTAACAAAATCAACACATAAAATCCATTATCCATCTGCCATTATGTCGCAAACAAAATCAATACTTCATCATCAATCATGTAGAACCCTATAAGAAGTGTCGAACATCAACATAAATGTGTAATAAGAACCTTATCTGATCCTCTAATCTACAAGGGGGTGCCACCTACTAGTATTATATATCATTAGATTAGTTTAAATAATAGGCTTTAGAAATACTTTGCGAGCGAAATCCTTGTTGCGATTTTTATCGTCAACAATACTCTCCCCCATCATCAGTTCAGAGGAACTTGATTTTCTTTTCTGACTGTGTCTCAACCAAGTCTTTGAAATGTTTGAGGTGTTGAAAGACCTCATATTTTTTCCTAAGAAAGTAAATCCATGTGAAACGTGAGAAATCATCAACAAACACGAGAAAAAACCTTTCTTTTCTGATTGATGGATGTGGAAAAGGATGCATGAGGTCACTTTGGATCAGATCTAAAGGAGCATAAGCTCTCTGAGTCTTTCCTTTGTCAAATTTCTCTTGAGGGTATTTTCCAAGAACACATCCCTCACATATTCCTTTGGAGAAATGGGTGTCTAGTAGATCATCAACCAATATTTTCTTTCTGAGATGTTGCACATATCTAAAATTCAAATACCTGAAACTTTCGTGCCATATCCTACTACTTTCATTAGCATGGGTAAGAAATAAATCATAATCTGGTTCAATAAATTCAGAAAATGTATACTATCTAGATTGATGATTTACCTCACTGGTAAAAACCCTGGAATTGGTTTTCATGTCATAGATGTCCACTGCAGTTGGTGTGAATATGAATTTATTTTTGGTGTCAGAATTCATCATCTGATACAGGGAGAGAAGATTGACGGAAAGTTTGGGAATGTAAAACACATTATCGAAGCTTCCGTTGGTGAGTTCAATCCTTCCTTTGCCTGTGACCTCAACTGGAGAGTTACCCCCCATCAGAATAGAAGGACCTTTGCATGCATCCAATCAAGAATAAACTGCTTTTGTGGCAGCCATGTGATGCAATTCTACTGAATCTACGATCCAAGCATCAAGAGAGCAGTTGATGGTAATCAAGGCATGTCTAGAATTGCCTTTCTTGGGATTCTGATCTTCTAGCTTCTTCTTCTTGGAACCCTTGGGGATGTGATCTCCAATTTTGTTTTCTTGAAGTATTTGGGTCATTAGATCTATTTGTTTCTGCATGCATGCAGATTCTGGATGGAATCCTTTATGGAAGTACGTGCATTTCTCCCCTTTTCTTCCCTTTCCACCTTTGGATCTGGAGGCATCGGTGAAGGGTTTTGAGTAGCCTTCCTTATTCAGATTTGCATGAGCTTTCATTTTGTCTTTATATTTAGATTTATGATACTTATGGCTGCCATCTTGCACAATAAGTGCATGCGCCTTTGGGCCTTTGATTTTTCCCATGTTGATGAGCTTGGTTTTCTCTTGTGTCAGGGATTCGATAAATTCCTCAAGAGAAAGCATCTTCTAGGTGGCTCCAGAGGAGAATTTCACTGAATGGAATGTGGATATGAACAAAAAGAATTTATGACCAATTCTGTAGAGAATGGTGAGAACCATTTGTTTCTCCTCAGATTTATCAACCCCGCAAGCTTTGAGTTGCTACAATAAATCCTTGAATTTTGTAAAAAGATATTAGAGATTTTCAAAGCTTTTTGGATCCAATGTGAGCCATTCCACCTCAAGCATGTGTCCCCTTATCTCATCATGTTTTCCAAATATCCCTTCCAAGGTGGTTCAGGCTTCATTGGGGGTTTTACATGAAGATATGTGAAAAAGGAGATCGTGAGAGATGAGACTGCAAATTGTTTCGAATGCTTCATCCATTCGATTTAGATACTCGGATTTTTCTATGGATGATGTCAGTTCTATGTTTGTATTCAAGGTTAACCTGTACAATCCTCTGGTTTAGAGATGTATGATTATTCTCTCCTTCCATGCAAATTAATTGTAAGGTGTAAGAATGAATTCTTTTGGGAATTCCATCTTTCCGCTATCTTCAATGTTTGGTACTTGCAAAAAATTCGGTGTAGATTTTTCTTAGCAGTAAATTGAATCTGATACCATGTAAATGTGTTGAACCTTCACATAATATATCTAGCTAGAAAATACCACACACATTTGCAGAGAGAAATTGAGAAAGTGACGCAGGACAAGATGCCACATCCACTTCGTCGTGCCCCTGCTCACAGGATCGTTCTCATACATTCATGAGTCGAAGCTGCTCTTTCAATTCCTTCATGGAATCTCTGCTAAAAACCCAATCCACAGGTCCTTAATTCAACCACAGGGCTCTCTGCACTCAACCGTGATCTTCCCCGACTCAGTTTTGGGTTTCGTGATCCCCGTCGTCAAGAGTTCCTGTCCTGTTGAACTCGCGAACTCTGATTCGCCGATGTGCTCCCTTCCAGCCTTAGTCCCTCCTGGCTATGCCCTGGTCCATGTGACCGCTTCTCATAATACTGCAACCTTATGTCTTTCTATCGGGATTTCGGACATCGCAATGCCAAAATGTATAAACCCCTTGTGCACGGGATCCCCGATATCCCGACTCGCGATTTCCCAATTGACGGTTCTCCTTTCGGGACTTTTCCCGATATCACTCAATCGCTGCCACGCGTCCCAAGAATGGACGGTTCAGATTACCCCTCATGTTTTCAAGACTTCCGATGTCTCGACTTTCATGACCTCAGGACCTCTGATTTCCCGAGTGTCGATATCCCGATGCTTGTCAATCCTTTTGGGACTTCACTTCTGTTCTGCCATGTGAGGTTTAACTCCCTCGCAACTCCTGACAGATCTAATGGCTGTCAGATTCTTCTCTCAAGATCTAATGGCTCAGATCATTTCTTCTGTGCACTCCTCCTGTGCGTCTCCTGGACGTAGAAACCAACGATCCAGATATTCTTCTCTCTGTCGATCTGACGGCTGCTGTTCTCTCCTGAAACTACGCACTCCTTCTTCCCAGACTTGGAAGAATTTAAAAATCCAAAGGCCTCAACCTTTGCTCCCTTTCTCCTCTACGAACTCCTCACTCTGAGTTCTCACCTACACTTTTCGATAGCGCTATTCCTCTTGAACTTTTATCTTTGAATCCTCAAAGGATTCTAACATCTGTGCTCCTGCAGAATCTCCACACACTGAAGTTCTATCTCTCCTGAGCTTCTATTCCCGAACCCTCAAGGGATTCTCTGACTCCTGCACTCCTTGCAGAGTCTTCTCATGCAGACACAGGTGCTATCCGTATTGAGATTTCCTGTAGCTTCGACCTCCACAGAAACTCGTTCCTTCTTTCCTTTCTCCCATAGATGGAGAATGAAATGCCTTCCGACCTATCTTTCGCTCAAGCAACTTAATTGCTGAGTTATTTAGGGTGTTCAACAACCCTGTGAATATCCATGAATGGACTCTTCTTCAACTTACAGAACTCAAAGAGTTCTCTTCTCCCTTTGTGCCTGTCTGCATGTTTACTCAATGCCCACCTGGCAGAGTATCTTCTCACAGAACGTTCAACAGTTCTCTCCTCTGTGCACTTCTTGGCACCTGCTCAATGCCCACTTGGTAGAGATTAACAGAATCCTCAGTGATTCTGTCTGCAACTATGTCTCTCCTACACAGCCTTGCCTCCTGAGGTGTTCAACAACCTCAAAGGTCTTCCTTTCCTGAGTTGTTGACTCCAGTTCCTGTGCCGCATCACGTCTTTGTCTGACTCCGCAGAGTTCAGAAGTGCATCCTCTATGCACGTCTCTCAGAACCCGCAACATTCTGTCACACCCTCCAGGTGTGAAGCCTCAAAGACCTTCACCTGAAATCAAAAAAACCTGCAAATGTACAACCACAACATACATTCACAACATACGAAGAACACTCACAGACATCCACATATCACATAAATACATGCAGGAAAAACTTCTTCTGTTTATATTAAAAATGGCAAATGCCTGTATTTTACAAGGTGTTATCGAACTCTCTCCTCTTCTCTCTACTCGTAGAACTCTACTCATCTAACTCAATTCTCTTCCACCTTCAACTACTACAAAATGAGACATCAAATCTCTTTTACCTGAGGGGGCTCTTCGAGCACTTCCCTCCAACCTACCTACCCTATTCAATTACATTGAATGGGTTGTCTAGTCCGCATCCAGATCTAGATCTCAGCCATACAACATTTAAAGGCCGATCTACCTAATGCCTGCACAAAGGCACGACTTCCCAGCTCAACAGCTTAAACATTTAATTACATTCAATTCAGATTTAAATGAGAACTGCGCCTCTCTCTTCAGCTTTTAATGCATGTGCTCGACGTGGCTGGATGGCTGGCTAGCTGATGTGGAGAGATGCTCCTGCATCAGAAAGAAGAAGCAAGAGAGAAAGAATGAAAGAATTCTCATTAACCATAATGAATAATGAATAATTTACACATGATATACTCTATATAACTCAACGAGTGTGAAATGGAGGAGAATCCAATGTACCAGAGTGGTGGTCTAGAGTGATATGGACACACACCAAGAGTTATAGGAGTAAACTGCCACCTAGTCTAGTCTCTCAGGCAATTATGGGAGTGAACTACCACCTACCTGAGTTAACTAGTCTACCAGTCTTCAATTGACTGAATGAAATAGAGTCAAGTGAGGAGGAGATCATGGAATCATGGGTAATGCACTAGTATGGTGATGATACCAAGGCTAATGTGCATTAGCTGGTGATGATCCCAATGTTGCATGGTGAGAAAACCAATGTAGCATCTAGACTCCACTCAACTAGTCAAACTAAAGTGAAAACTGAAGAGAATATTCTCCCTAAAATATAGGAGACTAGATAATGACTAATAAACAAGGAAAAACCTTAGGAAAAATAAATCCTAGGGGTGTGTGAAGTAACTCCAACAAAAATATCTCTCAAGATCCACCAAATTATGAATTTGGTTTGAGAAAATATCTTAATCATCCATGAGTTTTTTAGCCTCTCCTTGAAAATAGGAAACCAAATGTGAGTTGGATTCTCACACTAAATTAATTTCCTTTTTATGAATATTAATAATTAATTCATGTGCACATAGTATTTGGATCTTCATATAATATATTTCTCCTCCACATTAACTAGGGATTATGACAAATGTTCTTTCATGGGGTCAGTGTATGTGACACTTTCATGACACTTGCGACATTTAAGGTGAGGTACTTAAGTGTGGCATTTTGGTGTGTAACAATAAGGATTAAGGGAGGACAATAATGTTTGTGTTGTTTTAAATTCTCAAACTCAAGTTTTTAAGGTATATGAGAAACTCAATAAACCAACTTGTGGGTGACAACTTGTTATAGCTTTAGCATAGTTTTTTATTATAATAACAATACTAAAACCACACACAGATAATAGTAACAATAAGAAGAACAATAATTAATACAATAATGAATAAAAATCCACTAATCTAATCTATCATAGATAAAATAAAGGAATGCATTTGATGAAATATCATGTAATGAGATTGAAGATGATTTAGAATGGGCGTTGATATGAGTTTGAACCTTTGAGTGAGTGAGAGATAATCTAAATCACTAGATGGATGTCTTAATGAAGGAGGAATATAAAATATCACCCATAGTTAAATTCAAAGCAAATTAAAATATACATGAAAGCTAAAATCATAATTAAGTTCAAAGAAAATGAAAATACACGTGAAAGCTAAAACAAAAAGTGTAAAAAAACAAAAAATAATATCCTAAAAATGTAAAAAGGACAAAAACTAATACCTCAACCCGAATGAAACTTTTGCCTATAAAATCAATGCATTTGTCATTTTTTTCTTGTTATTTTGACTGAAAATAGTCTAAGTTATTTTGACTGAAAATAGTCTAAGTTATGTCTTTCCTATTAAATCATATATTCTCATAAGAGAGTACATTGTATGTTGCAAATGACAATGATGGAAATGTGTGAAGCAACAAAAGGATATGAAATGGATCCAATGTGGAAACACATAGAAATGTTTTAATTAAGTTTAAAAAACACATAGATAAGTCAAAATAACTGTAAGGTAGATCTTGAGTAAATAATGAGGAGAAACGTCAAGGTTTGAAAATTAGAGATCACTTAATGGACATCACCATACACACATAACTACATCAAGTTTCAAACAACATAAACAACAACTTATTCTACTAAATTTTATTTGAAACAATGGCCCAGGCTCTCACTCCTTATTCAAATTCATAGCTAACTTATATGCTCTCTTCTTTTCACCTACAATTTACACTACTTTTATAGAGAATTAAATGGAATTTTTATTTCTTCACCTTATGAAATATACCTGAGATTTAAAAATTGTTTCATTGCATGATGTCCAAGTATTTCAACTCCCATTGTAATTGAACCATAATTGAACCATCTGTAATTGATGAAATTATATTATTTGAACCACCAGTAGGCTACAAATGAAAGGGAATCATGTTGGCACTAAGGGGTGGAAAATATTGAGTATGGACTCTAATTTGTTGGCATGACCAAAGGTCAGACATCCTCCAAGATGCAATTCAATGATCAAAGTGAACAATGTATGAACTTTATTTTACCATTTAATTAGGAAAAGTGTAGGCCCCATAGTTTATGCCATGCATTATCAAACCACTGGCTTGCCAGCCTTTCCTTAAAGGTTCCCAAAAAATATAATGGAAAAATCCCACATACTCTTGAGTAGTAGGCCCAATTGTTTTTTGGAGTCTTCACATTTCATTCGACCCACTTGTAAACCTTCTCTTTTATGGTGATATTTAGTCGAAGAGTGTCCAATCATGAACTGAGAAATTCCTACAATTCCCCAAGGTGTGGGTTTGGTAGTTAGTGTCACCATTAATTCCATGGAGATACCCCAGTCGTAACACCCAAATATTTCATTGATTTATACAAAGGAAGGAAGAGTGTGTAGCCAATAACTTTTTGGAAACGCCCCATGCACATGGTAGCATCCCAAGTTTTACCTAGTACAAAAAAAGATTCATAATGTCATTGGGAATTTTTTAGATATACCCCATCACATAGTGGGGTAATTAGAAGATATTCTTATGAGAAAGAGCTGATTTCATCAGATCAGTTTCATGAATTTCATTGACCTCGAAATTCTTTCACTTGTTAGACTAAAATGGCCTTATTTGGTCATTTGTAAAAAAACCAAATCCCCCCTCAAATTAGAAGCCAACTCAAGAAAATAATAATTTTTTTGGTAGATGCATATTTTCTCAATATTTAGGGATACCCCTACATAACACAACTGGTTAATATTTTGTGAGCATCTTATTCACAAGGTTGTTGATAGATCAACAACTAATGGTGGTTAGGTCATAATTTTTTTTTTTTTTTTTTTCTTCTTATAATGCAAAATTTAAACCACTCTTAACTCAATCTTCTATTCATCATCATTATTCCACTGCTAATTTATACAATCATATACTATAAGAAAAACCACATTCCTACCTTCAAATCTAATATCTTGTTTTTCATGATCACTAGCATATTTATAACTTGTTGTAATACTATCTCTCTTGTCAAATTTTACAAATCTATCCCAACGAGCTTACAACCTCCCACAACTCCCTCTTATGGATCAACATTATTTATTTCTTTTCAAGAATCATATCATCTTCCTTGGGTGTGAATTATTTACTTCCATCACTATTTATGAAATCTTCTCCACTAGATTCTCCATGCATTTCCACTCCATGTGCCTACCTTCAACTTTGATATCTTGTTTTTCATTATCACTAGCATCTCTATAACTTGTTGTCACACTATCTCTCTTGTTGACTTTTGCAACTCTAACCAAACTAGGCTTACAACCTCCCACACATTACTCTTATGGATCAACATTATTTATTTCTATTCAAGCATCACATCCTCCTCCTTGGGTGTGACTTATTTACTTCCATCACTACCTCTACAATCTTCTCCATCAGATTCTCTAGCATGCCCACTAGTTGTTTCTTTTCTTCATTTCTCTGAGACATCATATATTATTTTGCAACTAATTCTCCATCATGAACACATCCACTCCTTTTTTTCTTTTTACCTCTGCATATTCAAACTTTCTGTTCTCCTTTTCTACATTTCTACTTCTAGCACTATTCTTCACAAAAAATATTCATCATTTAGCTTCACTTTGGTTACATTGTCTCCTTCATCTGTAAAAATGTCAACATTAGAAGTATAATGGGAATCATGAATTTTCATTTGTACCTCTAATAGATTTATCACACAACTCTCCTCTTCTACAAAATCATTAACCATTGTAGTTTATTCATTGGCCTGCACTTACACTCTCTATATTAGGCTTCTCCACATTGCTTCATGTATTTGATTCATAGCTTTTACACTACACACTTCCTTCTCCACAAAAACTAGTGGATATTTTCTTACTATCTCCTAGCTCTTCTTGTTTCACTCACTCACTTTCTCTTTATTTATACATATGGATTTATCCAGACATATTCTCTTCTTCTCATCTTATTTTCTCATATTACCTTCTTATTATCATCTCCTCAACTTCTAAGGATAATTGAACAACCTTCTCCATGTTATGCATATCCTTCACACACATCACCTATTTAATTGAAAACCTTATGCCATTCATGAAATTAATGATCTTTTCCTCACTCTCCATCACAAGTTTAACTCTCATAGATACTTTTAGAAATACAACAACACATTCTTCTACATAATTCTTATTTTTCTTTAAAGGTATAATATTCTAATATAATTAGAAGTGACAAACTTAGTTCTCATGTTAGCAACCATTATTTCCCATTTCTAAATCTTGTCCTTTCCAATTGTTCTATCCATTTCTTAATTCTCCCACCACATAGATGCATGGCTCTTCAACTTTGTATATGCAATATTCACTCTGTTGAGATTTGATCCATACATTATACTAGGTTTTCCACTATACAATCCATCATAGAATATCTCCGAATAACATTACTATAGTTTAATAAAAAAATAGTAAATGTGCTTCTACTATCTGATTATGAAAAGCATAACATAAATAATATGCATGAGATAGTCAACCAAAAAAAATTGACACGGAGATTTTCCTTAGAGAAACGCTCTTTGGGAAAACTCTAGTAATGAAATGGATTTAGCTATGCTTTATTGATTCTTTTAATAGAAGGGAAATACAAAATACAATGGCTCTAACAAGTATATAATATTGTATGTTGGACTATAAAATACTACAACATTTCTTTCATTTCTCTGGTTTACAATGCAATTTTTCATCTAGAATGAGAATTGGGTATCAAGCTTTGAGCTAGCTTCATTATATTACTCTATCTCCAACTGTAGTAACTATCTCTGCGAACTCTTTCTAAACATGATCTAAACTTCATTAGGAACACTTTAATTCTAAGTATGTTGTATCCTTCAACTCTGAATCAACAACCAAATGACCCTCTATCTACTTATTGATAGGTAATTTATAGGTTGGTTTATGGCTACTCGAATCCTCATGGTGACTCTTCCAATGAAAATTCATTTGGAACTAGATATTCCAAATGTTTCATTCACCTAGAATGATGGTTGTCTCAATATTCTCACCAAATTCCACCATTTAACATGACTTTTTATCACCCAATCACATAAATAAGAATGAGGGCCCATATTATCTTTTATAGTTATCGGATAAACACACAATTTTAGAAGAATAAGTTGCTTCTAGTGATGCCCTTCAAAATCCTAAAATTTAGAAAACACCAATGACATGTCAAAAAATGACAATCTTTCGGATGCAATGGAAAAAACAAAATGGAGGAAAATCTTTCTTCACTAAAGGGGATGAAAGTTGAGATTGAAGAGGAAAATATCCCTTGTAGTGTTAAGGCAAAGACATTAGAATCTCAAGCACTATCGTTGGAAATCACAATTCAGGAACTTAAAGAATTAAATTAGAAATTGATGTTGGCTAAAAATATCCTAGAAAAAAGTATTAAGACATATATGGACAACTTGAATCCTATCAACATATGTGAAAATGTTGTAGGAAGGAAATATTAAGGTGATAGATCATAAAAACATGCTTGTTTTAGAACTTAAGAGTAAAGGTGCATGCATATATAATCCCACAGTGAATCTTTTACACTTAAACCAAGAAAATATATCACAGGTTGGTGATTAAAAAATATAAGCAATGGAAATGAATTAACTATTCCAGTTGCTTCAACATTCTCTTATGGATATGAAAAAATGTTATTTTGGATTTTTCAAACAAGGTAATTATTAGATAGATAATTACATAAAACACAAAAATATTTTGATGAAAACCCCATGGCATGTCATAGGCCATTTGGTTTGTTGAAAACTAGCTTAATAGTGAGTTATCCTATGGAATGAAGAAAGATAAATAATCTTAGGGTGAAAACCCTTGGTATCTACAAGATAGAGGAAACCTTGAAAACTATCTTGCTAGTATACTTCCTTTAAAAAAAAACACACAAATCCTAGCCAATCCAACAATCCACTAGGAGTTCATTATTTTTTGCTAAATTTGATTTTATAGTTTATAAGATACTGTAGGATAGTTCTTATTGCCATAAATTTCATCATTTTCTACTAAATATGATTTGCTAGTTTACAAGATGATGTAGAATAGTCCTTATTGCAAACTTCATTTTAGCTAGAGAATGGAAACTTGTTGAGACCTATTGAAGAATTCCTACTTTCTCCATAATGCTTAATATTGATGCTACAACACACTTTTTCTAAGAATCAATATTTTTGTACTCCGACACCACTCTTCACAAGGCAACTCAAGTATTTTGATTCACTTTCTCCTTGAATTATGTTTAATTATCATCATTTTCAAGGTATTTCTAGTTATACCACTCTATCAATGATCTTCTCCAGTGCCTTATTCATCCCATTCTATTGTAATTCCTTTTTATACTATTCCCTACATTTTCTATAGCCCAATTCCCTACCACTATATCTCATGTTGTTTGAGGATGGACAAGATTTTTAGTTTTGGAGGTGTGATATGCTACTTCACCTGATAGGTGAGACAATTAAGTTGGGTTAATGTACCTATGAATGATGGGCCATTAATTAAGGGGATGAACATAGAGGGACAATACAATAAGATAGACGAGGGGAAGACAATGCACATGTTTATTATTATTATTATTTTGTTGACACTATGCATATATTTTTCTTTCTTAGTTATCCATGTTTTTTATACCATTAAAAAAAAAAATTGTAGAAGAATTTATAGTTGGATCGAGGAATCCTAGTTTTGAAGAAGCTCTTTTATCTCCCTCAAGATAGGAGGTTTTTTCTACATCTCATAGTTCCATTTTCAATAGGCTTAGATAGATGTATGATGATTATTTCATAGTGAAAGTGTTGTTAAATATAAAAACTCGTGGATGAAAAACTTTCTTGGTAGTCCACAGTTGCTACAAAGACTACTTTTTGTAACACTATTTTACAACATATTTCAGTAGTATTGTTAATAGTAGAAGATTTCGACAACATTATTTTACAATAGAAATATGGTATTTATTTTAGGTTTTGTAGAATATTTCAGAAACACTATGTTTCAACAAAAGGATGGTGGTTATTTCAACTGTTGTTAGACTCCAAACATACAAAAAAAAAAAAGAAAAAAAATCATTATATTGAAAACTAAATTGAGAATTTAAAGAAGCACCAAGTTGAAAAGTGGCAATGGGAAGCTTGGTAATGTTAGTGCACATATATCATCAATACATTCAAGGCCATTGAGTTTTAGCACAAGAAAGGAATAAATTCGTAGCGATGCAATTTCTAATTTCCTCTACCACAATACTTCAAGAAGATGAAGTCTTTCAAATAATCCCATGAGTAAGCTACAAACACCCATTTTGATAACTCACGATTTCAATGAGGTATGTTAGAGAAAATATGTATGATGTTATTGCATGAGGATTCACAAATCCTTTAGTTGGGGGTTATAATGATCCTTTTAAATGCTTCATTTGGCTCATTGTTTTTTGATATTTTCATGACTAGTTAACCCTTAAATATCCATTTCATACTTTGAATATTCATATGTTACTATTATAGATGTTTGGGTTTTATCTAGTAACTCCTTGTAAATTGATGCATTTGACAATTTTGGAGTTTTTGAATGAAATGCACAAGTTCTTAATGATCATTATATTGTGGAGACACTAATGATATATGTTGTAGGGAAATACTAGTGTGTATTGATCTTTGTTATAGAGACTTTGACATTTTGGAAGTCTTTCTGGTCCAAATAATCTCATGAAGTTTTCTTAAGAGTTGTTGACGAGTTTCTATCAATTCTATTAATGAGTTTTCCAACAAGTGTGCCAATTAGTGCTATATAAATATAGTATGCTACAAAAACCTCTTGTATACCGCTGAGTTCTCATATTGTGTTTTTAAGTTCTCCAAATGTGATATTACATTATTTTAGTTGATGTTGATTTCTCCAAGTACATATGAGTTTCTTTGCAATGTTCTTCAGAAGTTGGATCTTGAAGGAAAGGGCATATTTCTCCACTAATAGTGGAACCATGAAAAACATTATATTAGACTTGATCATTTCTAGCCAAACATCCATTTGTAGGATATATTATTCTTATTTTATGTTTCAATAAGTTGTTAGTTAGTCACTTTTTGGGAGTCTTTTGTTTCAAGAAACAATAAGGGTAGGGTTAACTAGGATTTGAGAACTACTCAAGAAACGAAACTACTTTCTACAAATGTATAAGTTTCAACCCATTTGGGGTTCACTTCAATTTTCAATAAAGATTGAGATAGTTTTTTTCCTATTGTGTGGTATGAAAAGATTTTGATTTTGAGGGATTCAATCCCTTTGCTCCCTTTGGAGCCAAGGACCCAAAGGTGCAATGGATAGTTGAATCCCCTTTTCTCAAGGATGTATTTTGTTTTCTCTTATTTCATGTTTTTAGTTTCTTATGTTCGTATTTTATTTCAATAATGATTAATTTTGGGGGTCATCAATGAGTTTTAGAGAAAGGTCTCACTCTTGAAGCATGTAGTTGTATGTATTCCCAGTTTCTTGTAGTTTTAGCTTACAATTTCCATCCTTCTTGCTTATGGTTAATGTGTTTATTTAGCTTATAATTTCATTTTGCAATTTATTTCTTGTTGCATGGTTTAATAGATTTATTTTCTGCAACTCTTTTACTGTAAGTGATTATCTTTATTAATTTTAGTTCTTTTGGGTTTGATCCTACTGACATACTTGATAAACCACTGAGTCATTGCACTGATTTTGGGTTATGCTCAATAGATTTTCAAGAAGGGTTCTATATTAGTGGGTTTTAATATCATTATCACTCTTAATGAATCCAAGAATCATAGTCCCTTGGGTTACATTTGATAGAGTTTCTTAGGAGGCCATGGATTTATTTATGTGGGTTTCAATCTTTCCATAATAGCTTTACTAAGCCAATAATCATATCCCTAGGGGTTACATTTGGTAGAGTTGTCTAGGAAGTCTTAGACTAGTTAATTTATATTTCAATGACTATAGTACTCATGTTAGGAAACTATTAACTCACCCCCTATCAATCAATTTAGCACCTCCATATTTGGGAGTCACCACGATTGCATATACAATGATCATGTTTTGAAAGTATTACACTCTTGGGTTGATAAATTATAGTAAGTTCCAACAGATCTTGGGCTCATCAATCATATGCATTAACAGAGCCCACCACTTTTTGTAAAACAATTTTGAACTTGGTGTAGGGATAACAATGAATAATAAGGAGGTGGTCAAAGAATGAGAAACAATGGTTGATATTAATCGCTAAGAATGAAAAAAAATAGAAGAATAAATATATAAATGTTCTTTTCTTTGTGGAAGAATAATCTTTTATGGGTTTAACAGTTGTAGAGAGGATGACTTGATCATTTTTCCAAATGGGTCTCTCGTAGTTTCTTGAATGATGATATATTTTTCCAGTTAAATATTAGGGTATTGACCAACCCACAATAAGATGGGTTTTCTAAGGTTTTTACCTCTAGTTATGTCTTGTGAACCTTCTCATTAATGTTATTTTTAGGGTATTTAAAGGACTTATTATTCTTTCCAAAAAGAAAAAAACTATCCACCTTTGTAATCCACACCACCATTTCCTTCCTAGCCTACACCAACCATAACAATAAAACCATCCTAGATAGTATATACTAATCAAATGGTACTTCAATCCAATTTCTCATTTTCCCCTCTTGATAAAAAAAAACCAACATTTGTTTTCACCATTTTCAACTATAAAACTACTAGGAATTCAACAAGAAAAGTTATATTTTGAAGGACCAAAAAATATAATTTTAAAAACCTATTTCTATGATGGTGTATATCTCTCTTAATATAGTTTTATTTCCAATTGGAATCACATCATTCTAACATTATATGAGAGATTTATGTTTGAAAGTGTAAATATTGGCCAAGATGGAATTATTAGGTAGTTTCCTTGCAAAATTAACCTAGCAATTGAATGTTTATCTAAAACATGTTTCTATGCGATATAGTTTTTGGAATCTAATTTCCAACCCAATTTTAATTAGACAATTTTGATCTCAAATGGAAACACTATCTCTAAAATAGTGATTGCTTGTCCCAAATTCTGCACTATATTTTTTTGTAAAATCAACTTCATATATATATATAGAAAATTATTTACATCAACAGATAGAAAAACATGAAAAAGACATAATGGTGTATACAATGAAATATTGGTCAAAGATGGAATTGTTAGGCAGTTTCCTTGCAAAATTAACCTAAAGATTGAATGTTTTTCTAAAACATGTTTGTATGCGAGATAGTTCTTGTTATCTAATTTCCAACCCAATTTTAATTAGACAATTTTGATCTCAAATGAAAGCACTATCTCTAAAATAGTGATTGCTTTACCCAAATTCTGCACTATATTTTTTTTAAAAGAAACTTCTTATATGTATAAAAATTTGTTTACATCAAGATATATAAAAACATGAAAAAGACACAAGGGTGTATACAATGAACATCATCCATAAACAATTTGACATATCAATTGAATGCCTTGGTAATTTATATGTATGTTGTATATATCATTGTAAATGTAGTTTCAACTAGAAGCATGCCATTATGATATTTTATGAAATAATTGTGCTTAAAAAAGTGATTGTTAGTCCACGCTGAAAATTGTAACCAAGTATGTCATCCCAACTATTTCTTGGGGCATTTCACATAGAAATTCAATGATATTTCCAAACCTATTTCTATTATATATAGCACTATGAATATGTTTCATTTTCTCTTTTAAATCACTCCAATCCTATATCATATGCATAAGTTATGCCCAAAATATTGTTGAGTGGTCTAAGTTGTATGTTTCATTTTCTCTTTTAAATCACTCCAATCCTATATCATATGCATAAGTTATGCCCAAAATATTGTTGAGTGGTCTAAGTTGTCCCATTGCCAAGAATCTATTGCATGCTTGAAAACAAGGTATAAACATATGTTAAAATATTTTTACATCTATTTTACAACCACTATAGGTAATCACTTTTGGAAAATTACTAGGAGTGGTAAATATTCTCATATTTCTAATTTCATAATCTCACTTGTTGAAAAAGTGATAGTTTTTTGGTAGATCACCAAAAGATCAACAAGATACAACTTGAAGAGATAAAGAGAAACATAGTATAGTGGATACATATTTTTTTTGTCCAATACTTATTTATTCAGTTGGAGGAGATTAATACATTGAAATTTATTGATGAAATGACCAAGGAAAATTTGAGGGGATAAATTTCACCCACGAGCTAATTTTTCATGTTTTTTCCCAAAAAAATGATTCACCAATTTCCATTTTTTTTTGAAATGATTTGCCCAAATTTTATAGTATAAAAGTATTTTACTCTAAAAATAGACAAAATTTTGTAGAAACTATATAAAATCCTTAGAAATTTGAATAGTAAGATTTGCCAAGGTGTAACAACCCTGGTTAAATAGATGCATAGGGATGATTAATTATAATTTATTTGATAACCTGACTGTCCTAAGATGTTAGTTAAACAATAATTATTTCTTAAATAATATTAACTAATTAATTATTATTAATTATTTATCCATATCTGTTTAATTAATTATTAATTGACTCATTAATTAATTGAGTAAAGAATTAAAGGGGGGTTAATAATTTAATGTATTAAAGATTTACGTATACAGGGGGGGGCAAGAAATATTAA
>JZKD02S0497726.1:6266-16979 GCA_000966675.3 Picea glauca | reverse complement strand
CAACAAATGAAGAGAAACATGTGAGATAATGCCATAATATATAATGTCCATTTCTACATAACAATGAGAATAACAAAAACCATATATGACATATATCTCTCTATAATGTCAACATTATGTGCATTACATGGATTCCCAAAAAAAACATATTTGTAGGTTTTTAGTTAAAATAAATATAGTCGACCGCACACATTTTTGGGTTTTTAAATATAAAAAAAAAAAAAACGCCATTTTATGGGATGATGGTTTTTCACTTAAAACAAAATATTGTTACATCTATTAAAATAATAATAATAATACAAACCCAAAATTGGGTGGAACTAAACAAAATTTGAATGAATTCATGGTTTTCCTTTAAAACTGAATCTAGCTAACATATATCTTACTATAATGTGGGAGTGACTACCATGGCATGTACTACACAAAAAAGAAAAAAAATTACATATCAGTATACTGACTTAAAATATTGCAAGAAACACAAAGATTGTGCATTCCCTAGATTTTTTATATTTATATTGACATTGTACATGGCCCTCTGTTTTTTCTTTGAAACAATAGAAAGCTCTATTTCGCTGTAATGTACCATAAATTTCACAAAATTAAAAAAAAAATTGATCAGGGAACTAAAGCCTATAAAATAAATTGTTCATGACACATGAAAAATATTTCACACACACACACACACACACACACACATATATAAGACACTATTTATAGACATAAATGTCTTACTCTGTTGGACTATCCACACTAATAATTTGTAGGAGGTTTACGGTCCAACAAAAGAACTTATTGTTGCTAGTATTAAAATAAATAGGGAAACTCCATTAGATTAACTCATAATCAAAATTTGTCCTACTATCGAACTTAAAGTCATACATTTAATTGCATTATAAAAAGGGTAACTATGACTATCAAGGTCCATAACATAGGGTTCATCTCATAGAATATTAGGGTTACCTCCTAGCTATGTTATCCATACTTAGCATGTTGTAAACCTATGTTATAGTTTCTTACATGAATTTCTTTAACATAGTAATACTGACATATATTATAACATAGTTGATGACCCTAGCGGACTAGGAGACATCACTGTGATAGTTTACAGTCAACACACGAGGGTATTAATGTATCCAAACCATAACTCTTACCACAATATAACATTTTTTTATTAAAATCTTCCCATAGTATTAAGGGCTATGTTTGAAGTTGCATATGATTTACATACTACGTATGGAGTTAATACCCATCGTGCAAGTTAACATGAATCCACCCGACTCCTAGTTTTAAACCTATCACTCAACATTTAAGTGATTCGAATACAAAGGTCAGGTAGACGACAGGTCAGGAATGAACCTAGGTTATTCTAGCATGTCTTCATTTATGCCATGGCCAACCCATTAATGGTGATGGGTCTATCTAGTACCCTTCAGAGCTTTCATGATAGGGAAACGCCCAATGTGGCTCGCCACTTCCGTCGTTTCAAATGGCATAGGTGTGGGGCATACAATCACTCTTACTCCACTGGTGAGGGGCTCGAGGTATCAACTGTTCTTCATAGTTGCCTCTTCATTTTTGTAAAACACTTTGTCTCTACATTGTATGCAACTGGCATTTGTATTCGTCTCTGTAATGGCGTTTGACCCTCGTGTCAAGGCACTTCATCAGTGTGGTAAGTGACTTGTTATCTCTGTAATACTATTCTGAACAATTTTTCTGGAGTTATGCGTTTTTCCTTGCAGTTGTGCTCTGTAGCACTCCTGATTCTTGTAATCTATTATGTCCTCTGTATCAAAATTTATTGGTCTATGCAATGTGTGCTCTCTGTAGAATAGTTCTATGTCTATGAAAACACGTGTTCTCTGCGGAAATATTACTCTATTTATGCAAACACGTGTTCTCTGTGGAAATATTTCTCTGTCTATGAAAACGCGTGTTCTCTGTGGAAATATTTCTCTGTCTATGAAATTGTGTTTCTCTATGGAAATTTTTCTCTGTCTATGCAATGTGTTTCTCTGTGGAAATATTTCTATGCCTATGCAAACACGTGTTCTCTGTGGAAATATTTCTTTGTCTATGAAAATGTGTGTTCTCTGTGGAAATATTTCTTTGTCTACGCAAATACGTTTCTCTGTGGAAATGTTTCTCTGTCTATGAAAATACGTTTCTCTGTGGAAATGTTTCTCTATCTATGAAAATACGTTTCTCTGTGGAAAAATACCCATACAATATTGTGCCTTTGGCTACGCTCGTTTCAATTTCCATGGTGATAGCTATGATAGGTAAATCCCTTTGAAATTTAACTCCCGGGTTGTTGTTTTGTTTAGTCCTCTATTGGCTATCTGTCATTAAACCTGCATCTTAGGGTTCCTCCCCTATCAAACTGTGATCAAAAGGTTATAAGTTAAACTCTCTGCAATCTTCTAGTGAGAGGTTTTAAGTCTGTACAAAGTCGTCATAACCCATTGCCTTTGTTTTGGAAGGTTATTGTGTAAGGAAAATTAATCGACAGTTTTAAGGACCTATCGAGTAAACCCTATGTCAAAGTCGTGGCTGGATAATAATTACTTGCATTCTTAACTTCGGTCGTGCCCTTCGAACTTCACACACTTAATGATTTGTTACATGCTTCGTTTATTTAACCATGTTTGTAATTCTATAATTGCACTCTATAATTTATAGGGCAAGATCAAAATCCCTTAATTGTTGAAGTTGATAGCAACGCCTCTTTATATACAATCCCTGGTTAAAGAATATATTTGCCGAGAAAAAAATATCGTGCTTTGTCTCCGTTAAACACCCACAACCATTTCAACAATGCTCTTTAATACTAGCTCGATGATTATGGTTCAATTCGTCCACAAGTTTGAGGATCTTTTGTGCCTTCGACAACTTTGTTTAAAATGCAAAAGGTCTTCTTGTTTGATTAAACCAAGGCTTTCATTCGATTTTAAATAAGGAATTAGGTCCTCACTGAAATCTTCATACACCCAGAACGCCTCCTCTGCGCCTCTATGGTGTTTCACGATTTAAAGTTCTTTATATACAAGTGTATAAATGTGATGTTCAGTTCACATTTTGTAACTCTCTGTCCTTACTACATATTTTAATGTTTCCTTTACTGTAGTATTATTCCCGTCTGTGCATAAAGGTAGCTATGTTTTGGAGTGTTAGTTCTCACAATATTCTTCATCCCTCTGTATGAAGTTTGGGTATTCTTCTTCGAAGTAATACTTGTTGGTTATTATGACTCTACTCTTGATTTTTGTTGGTATTCCTCTTGTATATATATCTACTCTCTGTATCTTATATGCTACAAGATATCAAGGTTACCAGACTTAAAATAGAAGTTTACTTATGTTTTATTACTTGCACGAGTAGTGATTTCCGCATGTATGTAAACTGATGATGGGTCCCTTTGTCTTGTGAGGGAACCCATTAGATGGATTACGCACCCACTCCCCCTCCTGGGTCATGGATCAACTACTTCGCAAAGGAACACAGACCCTATGGAATTCAACATGCTCTCAGATAAGTATTTTTTGACTCTCTCATTTATCATATTCTTTAAAGTTTTGTACAATAGTAAGTTGCTAAAAATATTGCATTACTCCTTTGCAGGTTGACAGAAAAAGAATCATGCACTTGGTGAAGAAGATTGACTATCCACAAAAGGTATTTGAGTTCCATATTTAATCCACCAGTCCATGCGCACTCCCAGACAATTCAATGTAGTGATTTAAAATCTCTATTTAGATTATCTACTTGGAGTTCTTATATCTACGGAACTCAAACTGTAACTTTTTGGTCAACGACTTATTGACTATAATAAATTATTTTTTTTTGCATATATTCTACAATTCATTGTATCGGATATCTTCCTTGGCTAATAGATAATAGATGATAGAATGTATTTGGGACTTTTATTCTTTATACTCATCATAATAGTAGTGTACAATACAACCTGTTTACACTTTTCTTTCTGAAGTATTTGATTTTGCACAGTGATGTACAACAATTAAGAATATAGATTCATAATGGCCCAAATGCACATTTACATAGTGTTTTCTATTTACACACACACACAGACACAGACACACATATATATTAAACATTTATACTTCAGATAAAACACCACTATAGGTATTCTTACACAGTAGTAAGACACTATCTAACATGGTTGTATAATCCAATTTAAACCGATTTTACTTATATGTATAAAATGTAAAACAATTTAACAACCAGATATTATCCATAGTGTAACATCAACAATAAAGTACATAGTTGAGATACATATCTGAAATACTGATGCTGGGAAACAAATGGAACAACCACGTTCCACCCAACCATAGAACAAAACAACCACGATCACTTGTCCTAGTCACCCCCTAGCCTGACCATGACTCCATAAGGGTGAACCGAGTCCTCCTCTTTAGCTACTTTCACATTCAATAGATCAGAAAATGCTTTGCCTCACACTAGATGTGTTCATAACAGCAAAACCATTCTCAATTCCCCAACATACTAAACAACGTCATGCCTCCCACATATGTTGTATTTATCTTATGCCTAGGTCTTTCCATTCTTTTCCCTCCTTGGGAAATTCACATCTTTACAAATCCTTGATTTTTAGGGGTTGATAGTGGCCAAATTCAATTGTTTCTACTTGTAAAATCAACTCTAAATTAACTCAAACATGTTCCCCACTCATGCAGTCATAGTCAGTTGTTTTTAACCTGGTTGTTTCATTTGTCTTCCAATATTTAATTTATTAAAAGGTTTGTCTCATACATGTGTCCAATAAAAGAGGACAATTGGGAAAGTCAAATATTTGCCCAACAGTCATAAAATAATAGTTACATAATCCACAATTTCTAAATTTGAATTTTCCATAAATGGGAATAAATTTCTAAATTCGGATTTTCCATAAATGGAAACTTATTTCTAAATTCAACTTGGTATTTTATTTCTAATAATTTGAGGATATCACATTCGCACTCCAAAATGGCTTAGTTCCCTATTTTGAAGTAGCCAATATGTTCAAAGTGAATAACAATGGTTTTAACCTAAATGTGCCTATGCTGGAGTTTATGGTTTTAAACTAAACATACATAAAAAGTTTAAGTGTTCACCATTGTTTAATTCACTCCTTGTCACAACATTTATAGATTTATCATCATCATTGTGATGTAAGTGGATCCTCTACTCTTGATTTTCCCTTTGGATTTGACAACATAACCCTTGCCCATCCACAACATCTTGCATTGTGTTTAATTTTCGTGGGGCCCCATGTCAAAAGGGCCACATGACTCTTGTGGGAAATTAAATGAGATCATTGGAATTTTCAAGGTTAATTAAAGTGGGAAGGTGAAAATTTTAAAAGAGTAAGGGGAAATTGATTAAAGGGGAGATCTCAAAGAATAGAGGAAAACAAAGAAGAAGATAGGAACAAAAGAAAGGAGGTGTTTCTCTCGTTGAAGTAGAACTACTCATATAGGTAAAAAGGAGAGAAGAATGGAAAAAAAAACTGTCATAAAAGAATAGCGTTGTTTGTACAAAGAGAAGTGGACAATATTAAGAAAATAAGAAGAAAAAGTAGGAGAAGAAGAGATGAAGAAGCTTCTCAAGAGTAGAAAAAAAAAACTCTCATTGAAGAGTTGTTTACATAGAGGAATAGAAAAGAAGAAAAATAAGGAAAATGAACAAGTTTCGGAGAAGGGGAACATAATTTCAACGACTTGTTGAGTAGATTTTTGTAGAAGTGAAAGACCTATAGATAAGAGAAGAGATTGGTTCTAGCAATAGTGTTGGGTAAAACCAATTCTCTGCAAGAAAGAATGTAGTTTGAGTGTGTTGATGCTAAATAGAACTAGCAAAGTGACAATAAAGAGCATTAACTTTTGTAGAAGAAACTAGTAGAAAATGGAGGTAAAAACATAGTTACCAATTTAATGAGTATTGTGACCTTAAAACAAGAACTTTGGATTAAAAAACCCATATTTTCTGGTCAAAAACATAAAAATCAACCCCCGAATCAAAAGGTGTCCCCTACTCGTTGTGGTGATATGAAAATTGCATTGTGACGGAGGGGGTGGGAAGGGAAAAGAGAGTGGATGGGGGTATTGTTTTTTTTAATTTAATTATTTTTAAAGATTTTTTTTTTTTTTTTAATAATAATAATCTATTTTTAAGGTCACGACCAAGCAGACACCAAATTGGTGTATAAGACCCCCAACGATTTGACTGGTAAAGTCTACGGAGGTATACATACCCTAACCCCCTTTGGATTTGAACTTGTGACCTCTTAGGAGGAAACACATGTTCTTAACCATTAGGCCCACTCAGGCTGTATAGATTTTTTTGGATATAAATTTTTTTGGAGATTTTTTTATTTTTATTTATTTATTAATGTAAATTTTAAAAAATAAAAATTAATCATTAAATAAATTTTCAAGCCATCATTTAAGAGTCAATTTTTAATTTACGATGGTACCACATGTCGAGGCCACTGTTTCAATTAAGTCGGAACCTTAACTCCAAAAACAACTCGTGATATTGGTAGCGTCACTTTTCAATTCGATGGTTGATTTTAAGGTTTTAGGTTTTTGTCAAGGCTCTGATTTCAAACAACTTAGGATTTTAACCACCTTCAAAAAATGTACTATCGATAACACCACTTTTTGATTTGGGAGTCAAAAAAGAAACTCAATGCAACCTTTTAAAAAACAAGAACTTTGACAAATTAGTTAAATTGGTAATTTTGTTTAAATTCTTCCCTCAATTTGATAGCATATTTTCTTGTGAATTTTATGTGATAATGTGAATTTTGTGTGATATTGTAATCCTAGCCAAGAGTCAAAGTTGCGGGTATCATGTTAGAAAGAGCTTGGCCAAATTGTTATTAAATTTTTAATATTTTTATTAGCGTTGTCTAACTGTTCTACAAAATTGATCCAGATTATTTTCGGCACGAAATGAGAGCGGAGATATAATAAAGAAATACAGAGAGATATCGTGGATATCCAATAATATAATAGAAATGTATCAGAGATGCAACCATAAACACGAAGATACAGTAATACATGATTTCTATTAATGAAATAAATGTACAGAGACTGTAAAAATATAGAGTGAAAGTCTCGCTAGAATGGTGGCAACTTATCTTTGAGAAGAGATGTGACGGCTACTCGCATTCTCAAGAAGATGATCTTTACAATGAGGCTCTAAGGGCCTTTTTAACATAAGGAAAATCCAAAACCCTAACCCCGAAAGATGAAAAGACAAAAGGTTTGCAGGCCCCGATGGGGGTAGTTGATACGTCAACTTCTTAGGGGCATAACTTTTGCATACGATCTTTGTTTGGGGCGCTCAATACACTGTTAGAAAGATCTATTCAAGGACTACAATTTTGGTGTGAGCAACATTGAATTTTGTTCCATGTTGCTCCCTCTTTTCCAAAAAACGTCATTTAGGGCCTCAAAATGACTATGGAAGTTCACGACCCAAAAAACTGCTAAAAATAGTAAATTACCAAAATTATCAGAAAATTGTTTTGAGCCAGTTGGAAAAGGTGGGTGGCCACCGATATCCACCAGGATCAATCCTCCCTCCTTAGGAAGCAATGGTCTCCATTGCATTGAGTTCTCGGGGGAGAGGGGAAAGCGATTGCTGAATTTGAATCTTGGTGAGTTGCTTGCCTTGCTGGAGACGTCGCGTTGTTTGGTTTATTGAAGGTTGTCATGAACCTGTGACTAGAAGGGTTGGACCTTTTTAACCAGTCTGGCTACATGAGATGACTGTGTGCAGAAGGAATCTTTGTTTTTTGCTGCAATCTTGTCGACCTGCTTTTGTTAGATAGAAGGTGCTTGGGCCGAGGCTGTAGTGGTTGCAATATCCTTCTGTTCACCTTTTGAATAGATTGTGAAAAACCTAAATTTTGTAGTACGAGATACTACCTTGCAACACTTTTTAAGTGGGACAGTAGTCGGAATTAACTCTGGTATTCTGTAGAGATGACCCCCAAAGTAACAATGACACTACGGGGTCGAGGCTCATAAATAACATGGCACTTCCACATATATGGCTGGCCCAAGTGAACATCACAGACATCCAGTGGGGCAACATTACATAATACCTCATCCCTGAAGGGCTAGATGTCGTATGACAATCGACACTGTTGGCTGACACGAAGATATCGTTCTTGGCAAAGCCACCCAATGTTTTATGGCTGTGGGTGTAGTGTTGTCGACAATCCCAATTGTTTGATGACCTCTGCTGAGATGAGGTTATTCTGGCTTCCGCTATGAACAATAAAATGCAGCGGGGTCCCCTTCACCTACATCTGTGAATGAAAAAGGCGCTCCCCCTCTTCAGGATCTATTGGTTCTTCTGGTTGAATTGTTGTGATCGCGACAATAGCAGTGGGGTCTACGTCAATGATCTGTGTTTTACCAGTATTTTCAGAATCAGATTCTGAATCAGGGTTCGACTCATTATCTTTGATCTCGGCCACCAATGACTGTTTTGAGCGACATTTATCGGTGTTGTGCTAGGGGCTTTTATGGAAATCACACCATTTTCCAGTGTCCTTCTTTGTCTTCTCGTGACCCTTCTTTTCCTGTGGCTTGGACTGGTTTTCAGAAGACTATTTATTAGGGTCGTCTTTATCATACTTTGGTTGTTGCGGATTTGTAAATCCGAACTCCTGTTTGTTCTGGTGCTTAAACTTCTGCTCGATTTTAACAGCATATCAATAAGCATAACCAAGTGATGCGGTGTCCAGAAAATCCATTTCAGTTTGGATGTATCTGTGTAGAGCCCCGCCGTATTTTAGAACCAAATGTTGTTCAGAGTCCTTGATACCCAGCTTGGTGCGCAAGGTATGGAAAGTATTGGTGAACTCTGAAACTGCTTGGCCCCTCTCTTGCCGTAGTATGGTCCATCTCGTGTATTAGTCCTCATAGTTTCCAACAGGGTAATATTGTTCCTTTACTGCATCCACAAAAAAATCTCAAGTGGGCTCGGCTCCATATATTCCAGACTCCTTTGTGGAACTTTGCTCCCAATAAGTTTCCCACCAATGTTTGACATGAGGGAGAGCTTTAAGGAGTGCGAAGGTGCTCTTTTCTCTATCGAAAAAATTGTGAGCAGAGAAATAACCTTCTAGTAGATTTAACCATTTGTCTAGGGCTTCTGCATCTATCTGTCTTTCAAATACAAGAATATTAAAATTAACTTGTACCTTGAAAGGCGAGGTGCTTCCAAAGTGGCCGCTTGATGAAGATGCGCTTATTGCTATCGATAGGCGTTGAAGGATGTGGGAAAAATTCTCCATCATTTCGTCCCTCTATCGCGTGAGAGCTTGATCAAGCAACATATGGATATAATCGTTTGCTCTGTTGTTTTTCTTTTTTTCCGCCATTGAGGGTTTCTTAGGTGTGTGAGAGAGATTGTCTTCAAAAGAGACAAGCTCAAGACCCAACTTGCTATACTCAGACCTCGTCGGGGACATGCACTAAAAATGATCAAGAGCAGTCTGCTCTGATACCACTGATCCGGATTATTTTCAGCACGAAATGAGAGCAGAGATATAATAAAGAAATGCACAGAGATATCACAGATATCCAATAATATAATAGAAATGTATCAGAGATGCAACCATAAACACGGAGATACAGTAATACATGATTTCTATTAATGAAATAAATTTACAGAGACTGTAAAAATACATAGTGAAAGACTTGCTAGAATGGTGGCAGCTTATCTATGAGAAGAGATGTGATGGCTACTTGCATTCGCAAGAAAATGATCTTTACAATGAGGCTCTAAGGGCCTTTTTAACATAAGGAAAATCCAAAACCGTAACCCCGGAAGATGAAAAGACAAAAGGTTTGCGGGCCCCGATGGGGGTAGTTAATACGTCAACTTCCCAGGGGCATAACTCTTGCATACAATCTCCATTTGGGGCGCTCGATACATCGTTAAAAAGATTTATTCGAGGACTACAACTTTTCCCGTTTTCCAAAAACACGTCGTTTAGGGCCTCAAAACGGCTCTAGAAGTTCAGGACCTGAAAAAAAACTGCTAACAATAGTAAATTACCAAAATTGCCAGAAAACTGTTTTGAGCCAGTTGGAAAAGGTGGGTGGCCACCGATATCCACCTGGATCAAAATTGGTTTTTTTCGTCGGAATCTGGCGACATAAATCTGAATGAAATCACCATTTTTGTTGTTTAAAATCCATTTCAGAATGCAGAAATTGATTTAGCATGATGAAAAATTCCTACTGCACTTGGATTATATAGAAATAATCACTCAAATCTGTGGATCTAACAATTTCTAGTCGGATTTCGGGCAAATGTCCACTGAAAATATCCCCAGAAAAACTTCATTTAGTGGAAAATTTAGACTAGGATGTTTTTTATTAAATGGCCTAAACTTTCTACATTTTTTACTTTAAGGCAATTATAACTGGAATCCGATAACAAAATTGTTGATGAAATCACAACTTTACATTGTTTAATTCAAGTTTCTGAATCCATAAATAAATTCAACACCCTCAATATGAAATCTCAACCACTGAAATCTACAATTTTCTCAACCTCTGAAATCTACAATTTTCTAACCTTTGAAAGCTGCATGCACCGTAGATTTCTCTGTCTAAGAGATTAATAACATAAGAAGGAAAACTGTTGTGTTTTATTGCTTGCGTT
>JZKD02S0497693.1:0-12009 GCA_000966675.3 Picea glauca | reverse complement strand
CCGAGCAAGTCGCTTACCGCCTTCCTCTCCTGCCAACACCTGTCCCCCACTCAATCTCTCTCCTCGCCTGTCACATCTCCCGCTCTCTCTCCACCTCTCGCTCCCTCACATCACACATGTCCTCCACTCATCGACCTCTCGACCTATCACCATCTCACCTTCGCATTTCACCCTCTCACCGCCCGACAAATGTCCCACTCGTACTCCCTGCCATCTCCACCTAAGCTGATTGTCCCCACCTCTTTCAGCCACCGAATCTTCCCCTTTCTACTTGTCACCTCCGTGCCCTCTCATCTCCCGACACCTATTCACCCCTACCTCGTCATACCACATCTCTCGCATGTCGGTCCCCACACGTTTCCAATCACCATTCTGTCGCCACGGTTTTCCACCTGGCCGTCCATTCCTTGTTGTTTCCACGTTGATCCGCACCAATCATCTCGCCTGCTCCTCCTCATCAGCGTCCACGTCCGCCTGCTAATCTCTCCGCAAAGGTCCAGCGAAGCACAAATCACCACAGTCAGCATTCAAAGACCAATCACAGTGACAGGTGTCGCGTTTGACTTCTACCCACTCCGATCCCGATGGAGCAGTTAATGAAAACTAGGAAGGTGGGTGAGACATCCTCTCCTTCCATAAATAGAAGGCCAGAAAGGGACGAGTTGCAGAAGCAAGCTGTTAGTCCAGTCTGACAGAGATCGCATCCGACAGAAGACTGCATGGGCAATCTGATCAACGTCTGCATGCGCAGCCTAACAGATAAGTTCATCAACGCAGAGCCTTGAACGCGTGACATGATCGTGTCTTAGGCATTTGTAGCCAGTTCTAAGTATATGTAGGCATTTTTGTCGTTTTGTTTAGTGTCGATGGTAAAGCTAAGCTCCCGATTGTAAAGTTTTAATGAAACTTCTGGTTCTCTAGTCATGTGAGTAATTTGCGACTTCTTGTTTAATGACAATCAACTTTTTGTTCCATTTATTTTGCCTCTAAGACTGAAAGACTCGGGCATGGATGATCCAGTTGAGTTGTTGTGACTGTATTGTGATGTATGTTTCATTGCAGTATTGTTATAGCGTTTTCAGCTTCCTGAAGTTTTGGATCCAAGAGGATCTTGTATTCGAATTTTTTCCTCCTTAGGTTGTTGGAAGACCAGATGGCCATAGCAGACCTTTACACTTTCTCCTCAAGTTCTTCCTCTTGCTCACCCTTACTTCAACTTATTGTCTGAAGTTAGATCAAGACCTCATTTGCATGTGCATACCAACCTAGTTTTATGAGTTAAAGCGATATCATCCTGAGTTTGCATCCATTAGACCCCCCTTAAATTCATTCATTGTGACATAAAAACTGATGGGTATTGGGCTTACCTCTGTCGCAATCAAGAGGTGACTTCTAGTGGTAACAAGAGGTAAATTTGGTTTTAATCAGTTTGATATGATCATTCTAGCCTTCCAAAGGTTGGGATATTGGTGGAGGTTGCTTCAATGGTGCATCATGTTCTTCATGGACCAACATCATGATCACCTAGTCATATCCTAGTCACTTTCACTTTGTGTTGCATGGTTAGATCATGAGTATCCTCTAATGTGGTGATGCACTTACCTAGTTTCGTGTTCCATGTCATTTCCATAATTTCACCCAATTTGTTTGTTGCAAGCATATCATCACTTTTTCCTGGGTGAAATTCACTTCACACGTACATTCTCATCACATTTCATCACTTTTCCTAGGTAGATTGTGTATCACATCACATTCCTACCTTTTACGTAGGTGAATGACACTTTTACACTTACATTCCACTTCATTCCATCTCCTAGAAGACGCATGGTACGTTTTGCCTATAATTCCCTAAGTTTTACACCTTATTAACCCCTCAATTCTCATATTTCCACTTTTTCCAATGTGAACACACCTAACTGGTTTTGGATATTTTAATTAAGTGCTAAACCTTAGATWGAGTGCCTAAGTATTGGCCAATTAATACTTTATTATTCTATTCCTTCATTCATGCCTTTTCCCTAAGTTTCACTTGACAATTTGTCACTAGGGGTTATAACTTAAAGTCTATGTGSTACACATGAGACTAGACGCTCCCCGCTTGGCACATATGTTGAGGCAACACACAAAAAAGCTAGTTCACCCTAACCTCATCTTAGCCTTGTGTTAGCACTAATTTCCGTACTGTTGAAAGTTGAAATGATTTTGAAAAATCATCCAATATGGACATCATACCAAAACTTATGACTGCTTGAAGCACCTGCTCCATGCTGGGGAGTGGATAATTATCTTTCAAACATGCAACGTTAAGATTACGAAAATCAATACAAACTCGTATTTCACCAGTTTTCTTCCTAACCGAAACCATGTTCACTTCTCAGTTGGAATATATGATATGCTCGATGATTTGGGCCTCGTAGAGTTTCTGCAATTCTCTTTGAATTATGGGGGCAAGGAAAATTTTAGGGGCTAAATTTCTCCCATGGGCTAATTTTCCATGCTTTTCCCAAAAAAGATTCACCAATTTCCATTTTTTCTATAAGTGATTCGCCCAAATTCTATAGAATAAAATTATTTTAAGTTAAACATAGCCCAAATTTTATAGAAACTATATAAAATCCTTAGAAATTTGAATATTATTTTACCTTAAACATAGCCCAAATTTTATAGAAACTATATAAAATCCTTAGAAATTTGAATGTTTTACAAAAATATCGCCAAACATTTTATAGTTCGAATATTAAGGACTAGTAAGATTCGTTAAGGTTTCTACATTTTGAGATAAATCTCCATCCTTAAAACTATCCCGGTATGGGGGCCACCTTCGGGTTCATATATCTTTGTCGCTACCTTAATGGTTTTGCATCTTCTTTTAGTGGGATCGCATGGTTGATAATCTTCGGATCATATGTTTTCAATTCATCATATGACCATGCGTACTCTCGCACCAATGCCTCGATCCTTTCTCTTTCCTGCCGAGTGCAATCTCGTCCAATCTTGATGAGCCTAAGTGATTCTTTTGAAAAGATGTCTAAATGTATCACCTAATGATCTACACAAGGTTTGCTAGTCCCAACAAATGCATCAGATCTATCAAAAAACTTCTGCAAAGGCACTAGACCCCTAGAAATCTTGTTAGCCCTCAACTGGACCAATGGAACATCCTCGTCATCGTTTACCTAATCAACTACCTGGCCAGAAAACTCGTTAATGAAATTAAGAAAACTACAAATATGTCATTCATCTTCAAATATTTGACAAGAGCCAATGTTGTTAGGAATAAAAGGTCAAAACATTACCTCAACCCTGTATTTGGTATATGGGTTGGACTCACATGGCGGAAAAAAATATAGCTAAAGACGTCATGGAATCTGCTAACTTGTTGAATACCAGGGGAACAACAGTGATATTAAAAACGTTTTATATTAAAAGCATTAAAACAATCTATCCCACCCAACACTGCGTCCCTATATCTCTTCAATCGAGGATTCCTTGCTTCGCATTGTTTCTTTACCTAATTCACAATAAGTTATGAATCCCCTTCTACCTTTAATTGCTTAATTCCCGTCTCTCTTGCTCGTTGAAGTCCTAGCAACAAAGCTTCATATTTTGCCATGTTGTTAGTGCAATCAAATTCTAAACGAATAGAATAAGGGAAAACCATACCTGCAGGAGTTATGAGAACAACCCCCGTTCTTGATCTGAATCTGCAACAGGTAGCATCAAATTGCATGGTCCACAATACATTGTTCACACTCAATGGAAACGATATAACTAGTTCCCCCTGGTCACTTGTCACTACATAAGCCCCCAACTCCGGTTCAGCTACTTCGGGGTACAATGGCTCATTATTCAAGTTTTGCAGGTCCTCCATGTTAAAGTATTCGATGTGCTCGTTTTACCATAGACAATATCACTATTGTCACCCAACCATAGGCACGCAGCCACCCCCGAGCACCATAACCTTTGCTAGATAGAATGCTTCCGAAAGCAACACTAGAACCAACAGATAACCAAGAGAGCGCATCTTTCTCCAAAGATAGCTCACCAGACAGAAAGTCCCAAAGCCACAGAACAAGAACAATACTCAGTTGCAGTAGTTGCAGTTTCAGTTACCAAGAATACCACCAAGAATGTCAGAATACGACCAAGAATGTCACCAAGAATACCACTAAGAGATACTAGAAGGTAGGGCGCACATCTTAGGCTAGATGGCACTAGAGAGAGCGACCAAGAATCACGCCAAAGTATCCACCTTCCTGTCTTGCAGTTGCAGCTCCAAACTTGCACTATCCTTGACTGAGAGAGTGAGTGAAGTGAGTGTGTACAAATGAGCTAGATCATCTCTTATTTATAGTGGTTCTTGTCACTTGTCTGGGCCGACTTGTCCTCTTAGAAGCAAATACTTTAATAATAATTATTTTACTGAGTCGACTTGTCTTCTAGGGTTTTTACACATCTATTTAGGGTTTCTCTTGCTTCCAAAATATTATATTCTAGCCAAAGGCTACACATGGAGGTTAATGCATCCCGCAGCTACCATAATATCAACACTCCCTTCTAGCTAGGGAGGTATTAATTGTAATGGTCTCAAACACATCCATCCATTTCACATGGTATGGGCAAGGCTCATATAGTCTTGCAAACCATTCTACAGGTAGCCTCATCATAGCCACATGGGCTATCTCATGATCACGCAGATCAAATCACGAGCATCATCATCATTATCCATCTAGCTGGCAATCACCTCCAACACTATTGGTTGGCACACCAACTTAGAAAAATACCTTCAACACTACTGGTGGTCTCCATGGCAATCCAGTAGTAGTACACAGTTACTACAATGCCATCCAATAGATCACAACAGTGGAAATCCATAGCAGCACACAACTGTTATCCAGTGGTATACAACCACTCCTAGTAGCACACAACTACTATCTAGTGAGATACAATCACTACCAATGGAACACATCCACCACAGTATTACATAGCTACTGTCCAAAGACCCACAGTCTCCACTGCAATCAACTAATAGCTACACAAGCTCCCACCATGCAGTACAACAGTCTCCTGGCATCAAATCATATCATCGTCTGCATCATCTCTCGAGGCCATACTCCATCTGAGTAATCGAGCATGATGTTGAATAAGTCATGTGTTAGACTTAGTGCACTCAACAGAGTGTCTCGCATAAGTCACTCACTCAACAGAGTGATACAGGGACCATTCTTCTAATCCGGACATATGTCCAAGAAGAATAGTTGTCCCAACAGATGTTGAATGTCCCACGATGGCTACAAGAACCATCCTCTCCATTGTATCATCTCTAAGTTGTACTAGCATGATGCAAATGCATCATATCTAAGTTGTACTGGCATGATGTGGAGTACCATCTACATCATCTCTAAGTCGTACTAGCATGATGTGAATGCATCATAACTAAGTTGTATTGGCATGACATAAATCAATGCCTCTGCATCATCTCTAAGATGTATGATCATATCTAAGTTGTACTAGCATGATGCTTTGCATCATATCTAGGTTGTACTAGCATGATCATATCTAACATGAAGTGAGTCATCTACATCATCTCTAAGTTGTATGATCATATCTAAGTTGTACTAGCATGATGCGACTCGGGCATAAGCATCATCTCTAAGTTGTACTAGCATGATGTCAATGCATCATATCTAAGTTATACTAGCACGATGTGTCTCAAGACATATGTATCATATCTAAGTTGTACTAGCATGATGTTGAAGCATCATATCTAAGTTGTACTAACATGATACAGACCAGCAATCTGTCAACTTGGACCATTCTCCACAGGAGAATGTTTGTCCACCAACACAATGACTATCAATGATACCATGTATCGACACTCCCTCCCAACCGAGGATATCATAGCAGAGCCCAAACTGAAACATATACCAGAAGTACTATTTCTGTCATCTACACTTCCTGCCCAATCTGAATCAGTAAATCCATGCAGTTGTACATCACTGTTTGAGGCATATCTCAAACCATAGTTTAGCATCCCACGAAGATATCTCAAAATATGCTTTGCAGCGATCCAATGCTCATGTCTAGGTTCCACCTGGAACTGGTTCAATGTGTTCACAATAAAGCAAATGTTCGATCGAATATTAACCAAATACATCAATGAGCCAATCAACTGACAATACAGGGACGAATCTATTGGATCAAAATCAGAGTCTCTCAACTTCCTCAGATCTGTCACTTGTCATGGATTTGCAATCCATCATCCCAAACTTTTGAAGAATCTTTACAACATACTTCCCTTGCCCCAGGAAGATTTCACCACGCTTTTGCTATAATTCTAGTCGCAAATAATAATGCATGAGACCAAGATCCTTCATATCGAATTCAGAGGCTAGCTCCCTCTTACATTGAATAGTGAGAGGCTCTACACCTGTCAGAAACAAATCATCAACATATAGTAGCAGAATCACAGGTGCATCATTCACAACCTTGTAATAAAGGTTTGGATCAGCATAGCTCTTAGAAAATCCAAGTCTCGTCGAGTAACTGTCAATTCGTGCATACCAAGCTCTTGGAGCTTGCTTGAGTCCATACAAGGCCTTCTTTAATCTGCATTCATGGGTTTCTCTCGGATGTACCTCAAAACCTTGAGGTTGCTCTATGTATACTTCTTCCTCAATTACTTCATTGAGAAAAAACGGTCTTTACATCCATTTGATGTAAACTCCAACCCATGGATGCTACAAGAGATATGATTGCTCTAATAGAGGTGTATCTGGCAACTANTTTGCAGGTCCTCCATGTTAAAATATTTGATGTGCTCGTTTTACCATAAACAATATCACTATTGTCACCCAACCATAGGCACGCAGCCACTCCCGAGCACCATAACCTTTGCTAGATAGAATGCTTCTGAAAGCAACACTAGAACCAACAGATAACCAAGAGAGCGCATCTTTCTCCAAAGATAGCTCACCAGACAGAAAGTCCCAAAGCCACAGAACAAGAACAATACTCAGTTGCAGCAGTTGTAGTTTCAGTTACCAAGAATACCACCAAGAATATCAAAATACGACCAAGAATGTCACCAAGAATACTACTAAGAGATACTAGAAGGTAGGGCGCACATCTTAGGCTAGATGGCGCTAGAGAGAGCGACCAAGAATCACCCCAAAGTATCCACCTTCCTGTCTTGCAGTTGCAGCTCCAAACTTGCACTATCCTTGACTGAGAGAGTGAGTGAAGTGAGTGTGTACAAATGAGCTAGATCATCTCTTATTTATATTGGTTCTTGTCACTTGTCTGGGCCGACTTGTCCTCTTAGAAGCAAATACTTTAATAATAATTATTTTACTGAGTCGACTTGTCTTCTAGGGTTTTTACACATCTATTTAGGGTTTATCTTGCTTCCAAAATATTATATTCTAGCCAAAGGATACACATGGAGGTTAATGCATCCCGCAACTACCATAATATCAACACTCCCTTCTAGCTAGGGAGGTATTAACTGTAATGGTCTCAAACACATCCATCCATTTCACATGGTATGGGCAAGGCTCACATAGTCTTGCAAACCATTCTACAAGTAGCCTCATCATAGCCACATGGGCTATCTCATGATCACGCAGATCAAATCACGAGCATCATCATCACTATCCATCTAGCTGGCAATCACCTCCAACACTATTGGTTGGCACACCAACTTAGAAAAATACCTTCAATACTACTGGTGGTCTCCATGGCAATCCAGTAGTAGTACACAGTTACTACAATGCCATCCAATAGATCACAACAGTGGAAATCCATAGCAGCACACAACTATTATACAGTGGTATACAACCACTCCTAGTAGCGCACAACTACTATCTAGTGAGATACAATCACTACCAGTGGAACACATCCACCACAGTATTACATAGCTACTGTCCAAAGACCCACAGTCCCCACTGCAATCAACCAATAGCTACACAAGCTCCCACCATGCAGTACAACAGTCTCCTGGCATCAAATCATATCATCGTCTACATCATCTCTCAAGGCCATACTCCATCTGAGTAATCAAGCATGATGTTGAATAAGTCATGTGTTAGACTTAGTGCACTCAACAGAGTGTCTCGCATAAGTCACTCACTCAACAGACCGATACAGGAACCATTCTTCTAATCCGGACATATGTCCAAGAAGAATAGTTGTCCCAACAGATGTTGAATGTCCCACGATGGCTACAAGAACCATCCTCTCCATTGTATCATCTCTAAGTTGTACTAGCATGATGCAAATGCATCATATCTAAGTTGTACTGGCATGATGTGGAGTACCATCTACATCATCTCTAAGTCGTACTAGCATGATGTGAATGCATCATAACTAAGTTGTATTGGCATGACATAAATCAATGCCTCTGCATCATCTCTAAGATGTATGATCATATCTAAGTTGTACTAGCATGATGCTTTGCATCATATCTAGGTTGTACTAGCATGATCATATCTAACATGAAGTGAGTCATCTACATCATCTCTAAGTTGTATGATCATATCTAAGTTGTACTAGCATGATGCGACTCGGGCATAAGCATCATCTCTAAGTTGTACTAGCATGATGTCAATGCATCATATCTAAGTTATACTAGCACGATGTGTCTCAAGACATATGTATCATATCTAAGTTGTACTAGCATGATGTTGAAGCATCATATCTAAGTTGTACTAACATGATACAGACCAGCAATCTGTCAACTTGGACCATTCTCCACAGGAGAATGTTTGTCCACCAACACAATGACTATCAATGATACCATGTATCGACACTCCCTCCCAACCGAGGATATCATAGCAGAGCCCAAACTGAAACATATACCAGAAGTACTATTTCTGTCATCTACACTTCCTGCCCAATCTGAATCAGTAAATCCATGCAGTTGTACATCACTGTTTGAGGCATATCTCAAACCATAGTTTAGCATCCCACGAAGATATCTCAAAATATGCTTTGCAGCGATCCAATGCTCATGTCTAGGTTCCACCTGGAACTGGTTCAATGTGTTCACAATAAAGCAAATGTTCGATCGAATATTAACCAAATACATCAATGAGCCAATCAACTGACAATACAGGGACGAATCTATTGGATCAAAATCAGAGTCTCTCAACTTCCTCAGATCTGTCACTTGTCATGGATTTGCAATCCATCATCCCAAACTTTTGAAGAATCTTTACAACATACTTCCCTTGCCCCAGGAAGATTTCACCACGCTTTTGCTATAATTCTAGTCGCAAATAATAATGCATGAGACCAAGATCCTTCATATCGAATTCAGAGGCTAGCTCCCTCTTACATTGAATAGTGAGAGGCTCTACACCTGTCAGAAACAAATCATCAACATATAGTAGCAGAATCACAGGTGCATCATTCACAACCTTGTAATAAAGGTTTGGATCAGCATAGCTCTTAGAAAATCCAAGTCTCGTCGAGTAACTGTCAATTCGTGCATACCAAGCTCTTGGAGCTTGCTTGAGTCCATACAAGGCCTTCTTTAATCTGCATTCATGGGTTTCTCTCGGATGTACCTCAAAACCTTGAGGTTGCTCTATGTATACTTCTTCCTCAATTACTTCATTGAGAAAAAACGGTCTTTACATCCATTTGATGTAAACTCCAACCCATGGATGCTACAAGAGATATGATTGCTCTAATAGAGGTGTATCTGGCAACTAGAGAAAATGTCTCATCATAGTCTCCTCCCTCCTGCTAGGAGAACCCTTTAGCCACGAATCTTGCCTTGTATTTATTGATACTTCTATCCACTGCATGCTTTATATTATAAACCCATTTTGAGGTGACTACAAAATTTCCTTCAGTTCTAGGCACAATTTCCCATACATCATTTTTCATGATGGATTGATATTCTTTCATCATAGCTTCCTTCCATTCTTTCTTCTTGATTGACAGCCAAAGATCCTCAAGTCTTCAACACTTGACTTATTTCCGGAGAAAGCTTCTTCTGGAGTCATGTTCTTCAATATATGATGAGGACTTATATTCTTCAATACCCCACAAACATGTACTTCCCTCGAATCCATTACCTGTACGTTTTTGTATGGCTTAAATATTTGCAATCCTAATTCACACATAATCTCAAGGATCATCACGTTAGTGGAAGTTCTCAAATCCAACATACAATTGTGCAATATTAAACCATTAAGCAATAATGAGATGTAGAAAGGAGCAGGTGTTAATATTATGGTAGATGCAAGAGGTATTTACCTCCACATGTAAACCTGACGAGAATAGAATATTCCAGGAAGCAAGAAGAAACCCTAATTAATTGGTTAATAACCCTAGAAGACAAGTCGGCTCAAGAGAATGACTTGTATTAGGTTATTAGCCTCCAAGAGAAGAAGTCGACTAAAGGAAATATTATATACTAAAGAATTAGTACCCAGAATGAGAAGTCGGCCCAAGCAGTCTGCCAGAATTAGTATAAATACAGGAGGCCAGTCTTCATTTCTGGCCAGTATTCTCAGAACTGCAGAAGCAGCACTTGTGTGCACTGCAGTTGGCCAATCTGTGTGCAAGTTTGAAGGAGAGTTGTCGTTGCAGCTAGCAAATTTCGGTTTTGGACTCTCTCTTGGTTATGGTTTGGATTCTCTAATCAGCTCTTGTTACTCTTGTTTGGTGCGCTATCCTTGGAGAGAGGTGCAGTATCTTGTTTGGCTATCTAGCCTAGGGTTTGCTTCCGGAATGATTCTCTGTCAAGGTTAAGGTGCTCGGGGGTGGCTTCGGCCTATGGTTGGGTGACAATAGTGATATTGTCTATGGTTAAACAAGCACATCCATCATATTCTAACAGGTTATGGGCCCACACCTCCTTCATTCAGTGGAGCATAGCCATAAGGATACTAAGCTTGTTGAAGAACTGTCGCTAGGGTTTCTAGCAAGAGCAGTTACCAAAGCACTGTTGCTAGGGTTACTAGCAGGTGCAGTTGCAGAAACCCTAATCCTCTCGTTGAGGCACCTTAAGTGAAGGGATTGACCTAATTTTCAGATAGAAAACAAGTTAGATGGGGCTTCTAACTTCGGAGCATGGAAGACAAGGATTGATCTCATCCTTGCCAAGAATAAAGTGTTAGATAACGTGAAAAGAAAGATCGTGGAACCAGAGTTTGAAGAAGGAAAAGAGAAGGAACCTCAGAACGTTGCAGTTTTGGAGAAATTCAAAGCCAATGACATCAATGCCATGAGTATCATAGTGGATTCTATAAAAGACCACTTGATACCCTACATCTCCCATCTTGACTCATCCAAGAAGATGGACGATGCCATAACAAACCTCTTCTCGGTCAGAAACATTGGACAAGTAATGAGTCTGAAGAATGAGCTCCATGACATGAAGATGAATGATCATGACAGCATAACATCATACTTTGTGAGAATCTCTCAGTTAAGAGATCAACTACAAGCTATTGAAGAGATCATTTCAGAGAAGGAACTGGTAAACATAGTACTCAATGGTCTTCCCAAGACATGGGATGCATTTGCCGCAAGCATGAACACAAGGAAGGAGTATCCTACATTTGAAGAACTTTGGACTTGTGCACAAGAAGAATCAAGGATCAGTGCAAAAGAGAAACCCCAAAAGAAGTACGATGATCAAGCCTTCACAGCAAGGTTCAAAGATTTCAGGAATAAAAAGAAGTTTGGCTCCAGGAAGAAACCAAAAGTCAAGAATACAATGCTTCAATTGTGAAAGTATGGTCACTACAAGAATCATTGTCCCAAGTTAAAGAAAAGGAAGGAAACACACGAAGCATCAATTGCCGAAGAAAGGGAATCCTCAAAGAAAGCCAAGGAGGACAAAACAGAGTTCTTCTTCTAAGACAAGGTAACAATAATCTTCATAGTTCTTGTATATACCATGTTTTATGTACATATCTTGCATATCTATTTCCTAGAAGATAATATGTTCCAAGAGAAACTATACCTATGGAAGAACAACAAGATAAGGAT
>JZKD02S0497671.1:0-16979 GCA_000966675.3 Picea glauca | reverse complement strand
CATAAGTCCATGTATCAAACCCAATGTATTCAGCATCCCAATTTATCCACAGAAGTATCCATATCCATGTGTCAATAATTCAAGACATCAAGCATCCCAATCTATTCTTAGAAGTATTCATTCATATCTGTGTCAATAAAGTCAATGTATTAAGTATGCCCATCTATTTGTAGAAGCAATCATACCCATATGTCCATAAAGTCAATGTATCGAGCATCCCATCCCAATCAATCCATATAAGCATTCATATCCATCTGTCCATCAAGTCAATCTATTAATTGAAATGAAATGGAAGCATTCATATTCATAGGTCGACAATGTCAATGTAATAACTGCGATAGAAATGCAGAGTCATCCGTATGACAAAAACACATATTAGGTTTTGAAAAGTTGTTGAACTTTAAATCCATCTAAATACCTTGAACAATACAACCTAGCATTTCAACAATTTTTTATCCACCAAATTCCGTTTCAACAGTTCTTTATCAACCAAATTCCACGGACGATTTGAATGCCCAAAATTCAAACGATATCAAACGCAACCATCGCTGAGGTGTTTTCGAGATAATATTAGAGTCCTGTCAAGTGAGGTTACATTAGAAAAAGCTTTGACAGGCTTTTCTCACCATACAGAAAACGAAAGTGTAGTTATCTTTATTAAGATCCTCCCATATTATACATATAAATTGGAGTCTACTCGAGACTCAAATAAAACGATCATATTGTTTATCCCATGCTTCCTCGCTTCTTTTTCCGAAAGTGTCAGATTCTTTCCATCACTGTTAATCCACCCGTATTAGTTTCTGAAAACTTTGAGTCTGTCGTTAGAGTCTAGCAGCCAAAAGCTGTAATAAACGATGGAGAAGTTTCAGAATGGAGGTGGTAATATCACTGGCTTATGCGTAAATACACTGGAGCCAGTCATGGTGGCTCCTGCTGAGAATACACCTGACGAGGTACTTTACCTGTCGAACATAGACAATGAGGTTGGCGTTAGAGTCACATGTCAAACCCTGCACGTTTATCGTTCTTGTCCATCAAACCAGGCAGATCCAGCCCAGGTTATCCGACTTGCGCTCTCCAAAGCTCTGGTTTACTACTATCCTCTGGCTGGACGGATGAGAAAAACTGCCGATGGGCGGTTGGAGGTATGGTGTACAGGAGAAGGTGCCGTGTTCGTTGAAGGCAGTGCAAACTGCAGTCTGGAGGAAGTTGGATACCTAACCCAACTCAGGCCATGTTTGAAGCAATTGCTGTACGAATATCCAGCGACATATGAGCATCATGATGTCCCTCCTCTGGTTGTCCAGGTAACAGACATACCCTTCAGGCTATAGAGATCGATAGAGTTTTATTTCCATCAGTGTTCAAAAAAAAAGCTCTATATATTGAGAGACCGTTTAACTGCACTCATAATAAAAGAAAGGCTAATATACAGGGAGGTTTTAATTACATTGAGAGGAAAATAAAACTGATTCATATTTTGCTTTAAATTTGAATTTTTTTTTAGAAGTATTTAGAGTTTGGAGTTTTAAATCTTTAATAAAGTTATACTAAATTTATCATAAATAATTAACTAATTAAAAAATTGTTCACCAAAGGACAAAGCATATACCCATATTGATATATATAAATTTATCATAACTGTTCATTAAATTAATATTTTCCATTTTACTAAATTTACATATTTTTTATTATAATATATATATATATATATATATATTAAATCAATTTATTAATTAATAAATCTTGACTTTGTAAATAAAGCAGTTCAAAAAAACCTATTTCCTCACTATTTTTTAATTTTTTTGGTAACATAGTTAATTAAGTATTATACATTTTATTATATCTATAGATAAAGAAGATGGCTACTAATTTTTACTGAGAAAAAAAATTGTTTATCTAATTTTAAGAAAAATAAGAAATTATTTGAATTTATTAGTATTTTCTTATAATGTTATTTGGATGCATGAAAAACATTAAGAGAAGAAGGGTTCCAAGATCACTAAAGTTTTAATGATTTTTATTAATGGTTATCTTTTTGGTCTCTATCTTAATAATAGCTTTTGAGTTTCTAATTATTGCTCATTTTTCTTAGTTTTTCTTTTCCTCTACCTTTTGAACTTCTTTCCTTAATTTAGCTAGATCCTTTAGAACTAAATATTCATTTATAAATATTTGAGAGAGCATTAAAAATTTACTCTAACCCCAATCAACCTATCTTTATCTTTAATTATTTTTCCCAACATTTTCGCTTCTATAAGGTCATTTGCTTCAATTTGTGATTTATTTTTAAATTCCTCCTTGACTATTGTTAATGTGTCATCATATTTTTGTTCTTTGATACCAAAAATTATGAAGTTCAAAATAAATAAAAAATATTTGGGTATAAATATATAATATGACCATAAGGATTAACCTATACTTAGATTGAAATTGGTTTATCCATGATTATTTGGATTTATTTCACAAATTTATTTATGTGCTGAAAAAACATTAGATCATCATAATTTTATTCAGTTAAAAGGATAAAAAAATTAATATGACAAATCATTTAAAATTGAAATCTGATTAATCTACATTTTAATTATTTTTTATATTTCAATTACCATAATTACCATAATTTGCATTTTAGATTTAATGGCCATAATTTACATTTTAATTACTTATTGTATTTCAATATGTTTTATGCATTTGAAAGGTTAATAATTTGAAATTAATATGAGTTTATATTAATTATAATTAAAAATTATAGATTTTCTTCATTAACTTCATTGTCTCAACTAATTTGAGTAGTATTTTTTTTTTTTTTAATTAATGATGATTGTTGTTCTTTCTTATAATTAATTTTGACTTATTATTATAAAAAACAAATTTTAAAGAAAAATTTCTGTTAAAAATAAAATTTATTAAGCATATACAAGGTATTCTCCATATATTTTTTAAAATGATTAATTTTAGATTTGTCATTTGAATTTAAATTTAGTTTGAATGGTTAAAAGAAATATTATTATAATTGGAAGAATAATTATTACTATTATAACTATACAAATAATATTACCTAACTAAACTATATTATATTATACAAATTATATTACCTAACTAAACTATATTATATATTATATTAAAATAAAAAATTATTGAAATATTATTAAGAAAATTATTAATTTATTTAAAAAATAATTTATTATTTTAAAAAAATATTCTAATAAAGAAAATCTATATTATAACTACCAGTGCTTTCTACATTTTTACAAATCTACTCTTTTACTTACCTAAATTATATTATATTTAATTAAACCATATTATATTATAATAAGAAAATGCTAAATTGTATTATATTAGAATAAGAAAATATTAAAGTGAAACCAATTGAAACTAAGTAGAAGTTAATCATCATCATTACAAAAAGTTATTAATTTATTTAAAAATATTTTTTTTTGTTTTAATAATTATTATAATAGAAAATTAACTTTAATAAAATAAAAATATATTATCTTTAAGTTATTAAAAAATAAAAAATTCTAAAACCAATTTCATTTAAATAAGAATAAATTATCTTTATGACAATGATGATTAAAGTCCATTAAAATAAAAATGTTTTCTTTTAAATAATTTTATTAATTTAAAAAGAATATTTTTAAAATCTTCATTACTTTTTAAAATTAATTGATTAAAATTAAAAAAAATGTTTTTTAATATAAAAATGAGATAAAATGTTAAAATAAATTGACAAATTTCGTTTCATATTTAAAATTCAATTTTCAAAACTAATTTTAATAAAAAAATTATTTGAATTAATTAAATTAAAAAAATAGTTTATAAATTTAAAATCACATAAAATTGGTCATAAATTCAAATTTAAAGGAGGTAAGATATGTATATTTCTGTAGGTATTAATAATTAAATAATTAAACTAGAAAAATATTTATCACACACGAACAAAAAAATCTCATATACTAATTTGATATCTAACTTTTCATTAATCTTAAAAATAAATTATTTTTAATAATATTATTATTTTAATTATAAAATATTCTCAGCGTGCCCGGCATCTCTGTGACATGATAACGTTCGGCGTGACACTATCTCTCTCACTAACATCATTTTTTATGTTTTGTTAAGGTTCTTTATTTTTTTGAAAAAACTAATCTCATCCATTGATCTGCGTGGGCCGAAGGTGACGCGTTTTCTTTGTGGAGGGTTCGTTCTCGGCCTGGGCCTCTCGCACTGCATGAGTGACGGCCTGGGATTCTCACAGTTTCTAAACGCAATAGCTGAGCTTGCCAGGGGAGCGCCCCTTCTATCTGTAACACCAGTATGGAAGAGAGAAATTCTTAAACCAAGAAGCCCACCTACAGTCAACTTTGATCACAAAGAATTTGCTGGCATCAAGCCAAGCAGAAGCAGCCTGATCGATGTAACTGCAACTGGAGGTCCAGTCCCGGGTTCATTTGTCGTCACTGCTCAATCTCTAGATAAACTGAAGAAAAACATTTTAGCAGCTGCAATGAAAGACGATGAGCAATATTTATATTGCTCGAGATTCGAAGCATTGGCTGCATTCGTGTGGAAATCGAGGGTGAAGGCTCTGAAAATTCCTTTTGATGAACAAGTGCGATTTGTTTTCGCTGTAGATGTGAGAAGGGCTTACAAGCCACCGCTTCCGCAGGGGTTCTACGGTAATGGCTTTTTCTGTGCGTGCGTCGAAGTTTGTGCTAAAGTTGTATATGACGCCTCGCTTTGGGATTTAGTGAGAATTTTGAAGGAAGAAAAGGCCAAATTGACAGATGAATATCTCAGGTCTGCCATAGATTTTCTTGAACTGCATCCACCTAAACCGCGAGTGGGACCTCCTTCCGCAACAGAACTGTATTTGTCTGACTGGAGCCGCATTCAATACTCACTCGCGGATTTTGGTTGGGGCCACGCAGTGAACGTGACTCCAGTTTGCTTTCCATTTTTATTTTTCTGCATTTTCCTTGAACCTCCAAATACAAATAAAGATGATAAGATAAAAAATGGCATGAGAATTATCACCTGTTTGCCTTCGAAAGCAATGGAAATATTCAAATCAGAAATGGCCAAGCTCGACATGTAACAGGTAACGTCCCCAGGTAACGTCCCCATACTTACTAATGGAGATATATGTATATATATATTTACAATAATATTTAGCCTAAATTATAGGCTAAATAATTTGTATTGGATATTGTATGTACTAATAATAATTTGGAAGTTACCGTATAATTTGTAAGTTTTTCATTATTGGAATAAATCTTTATTTGTCATTTTTTATTATTATTTAACATGGATTTAAAATTCATTTTCATATGATATATAAAAACAGAATTTTAATTATCGTTAAAACAGTAATATTTTCATGTAAATATTATATTAACAATATTTATCTCTTATTTATGTTTTTAAAACCAATTGATATCAAAATTGGTTTTAAGCTTTCCAAGATATGAGACTCTGATATTTTTATTCAATTTCATAGTATATATAATTAATCTATGGTTAAAAACATGTGTTTTTTTTTTGGAGATTACAGGTTCAAATCCAGAGGGGTAAGAAGGGGTTCTTTGTCCCAGAAACAAGAGGGTGTCATACACCAATTTGATGTCTTACTTAGTTGTGACCTTAAAAATAAAATATTCTTATTTATTACATTGGATAAGTATTGTATTTTGTTTTGGTAAATACACTAAAATTTTTTTAACTATTATTAAAAGATCCATACAAAAATTCTTAGCTACTAGTCTGCCATCAAGGAACCAAACCCAGGAAACCAAACCACTAGAGGAAAAACTTGTCAGTCAAGATTGTTTTGATAATGTTTTTAGACTCACTAAAGTTTGCAAAATTTATTCTATAATTAAAAAATCCATACAAAAATTCTCAGCTACTAGTGTGCCATCAAGAAACCAAACTAGAGGAAAAACTTGTCCGTCAATATTGTTCGAATAATATTTTTAGAGTGACTAAAATTTACAAGATAAACTAGATATATAATATGTTGAGCGCTGCTAAACTCTACCACTAAGACACTCCAGCTTTTCATGTTAACAAAATTGAAAGCAAAATCATACTGATTATTCTGATCTAGCAGGGGCTTGTGGCTCCCGAGGAGGAGATACTAATTATTTTGGTCTAGCAGGGCCTTGTGGCTCCCGAGGACGAGATATAGTTGTCTGCGTATTAATATGCATTGCTTCTCTTGAATTAGAAGGTGGAAGGCACTATAGGACTTCGCTTAGGAGGAGGTGGAATTCATCGGGCTAGAGCTGAATAGTGTTTTGTGCCTGCTCCGTAGTTTGGAGATGAATTGTGTTTTGTGCCTCCTCCTCCCTAGTTTGAAGCATTTACTCCAAAAGAAAAACATCTTTCATGTGCCAATAAAGTTTGTTAGACTGTACATCAGTAATTTGACTTTCGACCATGAGATTTTTCAATTTTGTGGTGTTGGCTAAACGTTCTATTTTTTGGATGTTTTTTGGTAGGAATTGGTCAGAATTCGATGATGTAAATTTGGACAAAATCTCTATTTTATGTTGTTTAAATTGTCTTTCTGAATGCATAAATGGATTCAGCGTTCTGAAAATTGGGGCACTTTGATTATACAAACTTAGCCACTCAAATTTGCAGATCCAACCATTCATCACAGGATTTCGAGAAAGATCAAATAGAAAAAGTCACTAGAAAACCCCCAAAAGGTATAACGTTTAGCCAATTGATAATTCCCCAGTCCAACCTGCGTTGGAGTAATATTTTGTTCTGTCCAAATATTTTCCTCAATTTCTTCGATTTGCTCCTGTATGTACTGAGGGATGGCTACGTGTGCATCTTGTTGGACTTTGGTGGTGGGAGTCCTTCCTTCCCTGCAATTGGAGGAAGTGTCCGAGGGCGAGCCTCCACCTCGACGATAGCCTCTTCTATATCCCTAGCGAGGACTAGCTAGCAGCTATTGGAGACTCGACAGATGATGTAGAGCTTGTGACTACTACACTTAATGGTTTTCCATCTTCATGGGACCCATTTGTTCAAGAAATTTGCGCAAGAAGTAAATTTCCCAAATTTGACAAGTTGTGGACAGATTGTAGCCAAGAAGAATCTAGATTGATATCCAAATCATAGAAGACTAATTATGAAGAAAAACAAGCTCTTTCTTCTCATGTGAAGAAAAGAAAAGAAATGAAAGATTCCAGTCTGAAGAAAACACGAAGACCACAACATATGCGCATAGACAGAAGCCGACCATATACCAAAGCCAGCGTGAAAATACGGAAGTGGTCGACTTCCATATATGTTCATATACAGAAGTGGACCACTTCCATATATGTGCATATACGAAAGTGGGACACTTCTGTATAGGCACATATATGGAAGCCGACCACTTTCGTTTATATGTGCATACACAAAAGTGATAGAATTTCGTATATGCGCATATACCGAAATTGGGCATATACCGAAGCTGACCACTTTCGTATATATGCATTGCACATATACAGAAGTGGCTCGCTTTCGTCTATGCACATATACCAAAGTTGACCACTTTCGTATATACACATATATGGAAGTGACAAGCTTCTGTATATGTGCATATACGAAAGTCGATGAATTTCGTATATGGATTTCATATATGCACATATACAGAGCTCGACCAATTCTATATATGCACATATATAGAAGTGTCCAGTTTCCACATATGAGCATATACGAAAGTGGTCGACTTCTTTATATGTACATATACAAAAACCGATCACTTCCATATACTCTATATGTGTATATACTGAAGTGGCAAACTTTTGTATATGAGCATATACGAAATTCAACCACTTCCCTATATGTGCATATACAAAATCTGATCACTTGCGTATATGCGCATATACAGAAGTGATCAACTTCCATGTATGCGCAAATACAAAATTTGACCACTTCCGCATATGTGCATATATGAAAGATGACCATTTTCATATATGTCCTTAATATATGGAAATGGTCGGCTTTCGTATATACACATATACAGAAGTGGTCAGATTCTGTATATGCACATATACAAAAGTGGTCATCTTCTGTATATGCACATATACATAAATGGTCAGCTTCTGTATATGCACATATAAGAAATCCGACCATTTTGGTATATGCACATATACGGAAGTGGTCAACTTCTATATATGCACATATACGAAAATGGTTGAATTCTGTATATGCGCATATATGGAAGTTGGACCACTTATGTATATGCACATATATGAAAGTTGTCCACTTCTGTATATGCGCATATATGAAAATGGTTGGCTTTCGTATATGTGGATATATGGAAGCCAACCACATTCATATATGCACATATACGCAAGTGATCGGATTCTGTATATGTGCATATAATGAATTTGTTGACTTCCGTATATGCGTATATAAAAAAAAATTTCACTTTAGTATATACACATATACGAAATTGGTTAGATTTTGTATATGCGCATATAAGGAAGTGGTCGGTTTTCGTATATGTGCATATATAAAATTTGACCACTTCCATATATGCTCATATGTGGAAACTGGCCACTTYTGTATATGTACATATACRGAAGTGGTYGGCTTCCGTATATGTGCATATACGAAAGTGGTCRACTTCCATATATGCGCATGTAGAGAAGCCTGTCACTTCCATATATGCGCAGATATCAAATCCGACCATTTTCGTATATGCATATATATGCACATATATGAAAATGGTCAGCATCCATATATGCACATATACGKAAGTGATCATCTTCTGTATATGCGCATATACAAAAGTTGACCACTTCCGTATATGTGCATATATGGATGCTGACCATTTTCATATATGTGCTTATATGGAAGTGGTCGTCTTTCATATATGTGCATATACGGAAGTGGTCAGGTTCCATATATGTGCATATACAGAAGTGATCATCTTTTGTATATGCACATATACATAAGTGGTCAGCTTCCGTATATGCACATATACAAAATCCGACCATTTTCGTATATGAACATATATGAAAGTTGTCAACTTTTGTATATGCACATATACGGAAATGGTTGAATTCTATATATGCGCATATACAGAGGTTGGACCACTTATGTATATGTGCATATAAGAAAGTTGTCCTCTTCCGTATATGCGCATATATGGAAGCCGACCACATTCATATATGTGCATATACGCAAGTGATTGGATTGTGTATATGCGCATATAGGGAAGTGGTCGACTTCCGTATATGCGCACATACAAAAGTTTTCCACTTCAGTATATAAACATATATGGAATTGGTTAGATTTTGTATATGCGCATATATGGAAGTGGTCAGTTTTCATATATATGCATATATAAAAGTCGACCACTTCCATATATGCTCATATGTGGAAGCTGACCACTTCTTTATATGTGCATATACGGAAGTGATAGACTTCCGCATATGCACATATACAAAAGTGGTCGACTTCCATATATGTGCATATATAGAAGCCCATCACTTCCATATATGTGTATATACGGAGGTGATCGACTTTGGTATATGCACATATACGAAAGCAGACCGCTTTCATATATGCGCAATGCACATATAAGGAAGTGGTCGGCTTCGATATATGACGAGATTTGGTATATGCGCATATACAAAAGTCAACCACTTTTGTATATGCGCATATACAGAAGTGGTCGGCTTCCATATATGCGCATATACGGAGGTGTCCTGCTGCGCATATACAGAAGTGGTCGGCTTCCATAGATGCACATATACAGAGGTGTCCTGCTTCCATATATGTGCATATATAGAAGAGGTCCACTTCTATATATTTGCATATACAGAAATCGACCACTTTTGTTTTTGTATGCTGGCTTCGGTATATGGTCGACTTCTGTCTATGTGCATATACGGAAGCCGACCACTTTCATATATGCGCATATATAGAATCCGGCCACTTGCATATGTGTGCATATATGAATGTGGTAGGCTTCCGTATATGTGCATATACGAAAGTCGACAATTTTCGTATATGTGCATATATGGAAGTGGTCAACTTTCATATATGCGCATATGTAGAAGCCAATCATTTTATTATATGCCCATATACATAAGCGATTGACTTTCGTATATGCACATATACAAAAGTCAACCACTTCCATATATGCACATATATAGAAGTCGATCACTTCCGTACATGCGCATATATGGAAGCCGACCACTTCCATATATGTGCATTTACTGAAGTGGCAATATTTGTATATGTCCATATATAGAAGCCGACCATTTTTTTATATGCGTATATATGGATGCCAACCACTTTCATATATGCGCATATACCGAAGCTATCTAGTTCTTCCCATTTCCTTCCAGTCTGAGAGCGAGCTCCGCAATTTTGTCAAAAGATACAAAGTTTACACTACAAAAGGACATGAAGAGAATGGAATCTGCAGGTTGTTTATCCACCCATTGGAGGCATTTACGGAAGGCGACTTCTATATATGCGCACTTCCGTCAATGCACGTTTATGGAATTTGGATTCTGTATATATGTGCACATTTACGAAAGTTGGTTTTCACAAATGCACATTTACGGATATTGGCTGTGAAATATGTCCATATACAGAAGTGGTCAGCTTCCCTAAATGCGTATTTATGGAAGTCATCATCTTTTGTAAATGCGCATGTATACAGAAGTTGTCATTCGTAAATGTGCATTTATAGAAGTTATCTTTCGTAAATGTGCATTTATGGAAGTGGCTTCCATATATGCGTATTTATGGAAGTTGGCTTGCATAAATGGACATTTATGGTTGCTTCCATGTATGGTTGGCCAACCAATCCCGTATATGTGTATATACGAAAGTGGTCAACTTTCGTATATGCACATATACAAAAGTCGACCACTTCCCTATATGCACATATACAAAAGAAAACTACCTGTGTATGTGCGCATATGGCTTCCGTATATGCACATATAGAAAGCCAACCATTTTCGTATATGCGCATATACATAAGTATTCATCTTCCGTATATGCGCATATACGGAAGTGCTCCAAATTCCGTATATGCCCATATATGAAATCCAACCATTTTCGTATATGCACATATATGGAAGTTGACCACTTTCGTATATGCACATATACGAAATTGGTCGGTTTCCGTATATGCACATATACGGAAGCTGACCACTTCCGTATATGTGCATATACGAAATCTAACCACTTCCATATATGTGCATATATGGAATCCGACCACTTTTGTATAAACACATATACAAAAATGGTCGGCTTCCGTATATGTACATATATGGAAGTTGACCACTTCTGCTTATGCACATATATGGAAGCAGGCCACTTTCGTATATACGCATATACAGAAGCTGACCACTTCCGTATATGCGCATATACGAAAATGGTTGGCTTTCTTATATGCATGTATATGAAAGATGACCACATTCATATAAGTGCATATACGCAAGTGGTCAGATTATGTATATGCGCATATAGGGAAGTGATCGGATTCCATATATGCGCATATATGGAAGTCCACTTCAGTGTATACACATATACTAAATTGGTCGGATTTTGTATATGAACATATATGGAAGTGGTCGGTTTTTGTATATGTGCATATACAAAAGTCGACCAATTATGTATATGCTCATATGTGGAAGTTGGCCACTTCTGTATATGTGCATATACGAAAGTGGTCGGCTTCTGTATATGCACATATACAAAATCCATATATGAAAGTGGTCTACTTCCATATATGCACATATACAAAAGCCTGTCACTTCCATATATGTGTATATACGGAAGTGGTTGACTTTGGTATATGTCCATATATGGAAGTTGGCTGCTTCCGTATATGTGCAATGCACATATACTGAAGTGGTCGACTTTAGTATATGGTCAGCTTCGTTATATGTGCATATACAAAATCCAACTACATTTGTATATGTGCATATATGGAAGTGGACCACTTTTGTATATGCACATATACGAAAGCCGACCACTTTCGTATTTACATGATGGCTTCGGTATATGGTCGACTTTCGTCTATGTGCATATGGTGTGGTCTTCGAGTTTTATCTTTCCACATTAAATTTTCTTTTATCATAAAGTGTGTTTCTTTATATAAAATGCAAATGCCACATTTCATCTCATAGAAGAGCACCCATGGTTAATCAAATATGGAAAATTAATTTATAGTTAACGAATATATAGAACTTATGCCTACACCATTTATTTTGATGGATATCTGTGGACATCCTATGTTTTGAAAGTTATGTGTTTTCTTACTCTCAGTGAATGCATGGAAAGCCTTCAAAAGGGAGGCTCTTTGGATTACAAAAGAAATTGTGGTTTTCAACATTCTCATATCCAATTGTTCACTTTTATTGATCATGTCAAAGTAAGTTCAAACTGAAATTGTGTAAGATCTATAATTTATTATATTAGTGGAAGATCAACTCCTTCATAGCAATGAAGTTATGATGTTTGTATTTATTTCCTATTTTTTTTTACCAACCTACTACTAGAATTTGAGTGGACAAATGAAAGGAAGCAGAGGTGCAAAATACATTTCCTACACTAATCTATGAGAGAAGATTGTGTAGAAACTAGAATATAACAATTACAAACAAATGAAATGAACAATAATCCATTTCATCCATCATACCAATGGGTTTAGTTCCAGATACTATAACCCATATATCTCGATCTACGAGAAGATATTCCATCTTGAGCTTCCACAACTCAAAGTTAGTGCCATTAAACTTCTCCATTTATAATATGGATGTGCTCTCCATTTCCCTACAATGATATTTCCTTATGCGCAAGCTCCCACTTAAAACAAATTAGATTAAAAAACAGTGTCCCTAACACCATGAATCCAAGGTGATCAAGTCCTGATACCAAATGAAAGCAAGTAGAGGTGCAAAATATGCTTCCTACACTAATATATGAGATAAGAATGTGTATAAATTAAAAACATAACAATTGAAAACAAATGAAATGAACAACAAACCATTAACAACATGATATCCTAGGGAAAACCATTCTGGGATTAAAAAAACCCACTCTGAAGCAGACCCAATGCATTATTCAACAACTAAATGGTTACAATATTGAATCTCTATGCTCTCAACAAGAGTGTTTAAAAGTAGCATAATTCTAGAGAAAATTCGGTATCATAACAGTAAGTTAAAACTTACTCTCACTTTTCTCTAGCCCTAGGACACAAATAAATATGCATAAATAAAACCATAAACCATTTATGGTTTTCCATTTTTACTTGTTAGAAACCACCAACAAGTTGTTTCCCGCCAATGCTCTCTGCCACTACAACACCACAATATTATTTGTTTCACTACAACAATGCATTATTCTATGCTCCACTATAGCACTATAATATTCTCTTCTCAACTACAACACTACAATATTCTCTGCTCTACTATAACATTACAAACGCTGCTTCAATACAACAGTACAATATTCTCTATTATATTGTAGCAGTGCAAAGTGTATGACACATTTGTGCCAACAAAAAATGGTTTAATAAGCTTTGTTTGGACATAAATATCACAATTCATGATGTTGAGACGAGATCAATTATCAATTGATAAAACCCAATATTTCATACACACGATATGTGTGTTTGTTTATTAATGTGTGAAATGGAGGAGGCCCATAGATTGTTTGTAACCATTCATCTACTGCAACATACGTTGAGAAACTTATTGCTATAGATACAAATAAATCACATAAAATAATTATTTTAATTTGGTAGATTAATGGGGAAGCTTTAAGCTAAGACTATTAGTTAAATTCAATTTTGTTAGAAAACTTGGGATGCAACTCATAGGGATATCGACACGTATTACTGATGTACGCTACTTACTAATTCAAAATTGAATGTTGATGAAATCAATGAAGTTAATGTAATCTAGTATATAATGGTGCATTATTATATTTTTTTGAAATTTGTATTAATGTGTAATATTATATTGTTTTGTTATTTGTATGGAAAATAAGTAATAAAAAAATATTTAAGTATTAATAAAAAGTTTATATTAATATTTAATATTGTTATTATGATAATTTTTTATTATTTGTAATAAAAAAAATTAAAAATATGATTAAAAAAATTAATTTAAGTATTTAAAAAAAATTATATTTATTAATGTTTATAATCTTTCATTAATATGATCTCTTTGTTATGTTATGTTTTAATAATTGATATATATATATATATATATATATAAAACTTCTTTTTTTTATTAAAGATAGGGTTTAAATAAATTTTTTTTTTTAAATGTTAAATTATTATTTCCAAGTTGAGCATGGGATTACACATCTTCTTCATATTTAATTGTAAAAAGTGTTATAACAATTTTTAACATTTCTTAAAAATTAACTTTAAAGAAATTAGGTAAATAAAAATTATCCTTATTATATTACCTTTAGATAATCATAATTAGTTGTAATAAATATAGATTGGTGACTATTATTGTGATAACTATTTAGATTTCATTATTAAAAATTTTAATTTGAAAGGATGAATTAATTTTTTTTCCAAAGAAAAATTGGTCATTTCATTTTTATGTATAGATTGAATAGAAATTACATTAATCATAAGCATAGTGACATTTGTCCTGAACTTTTGATTTATATCTCATTGAAAAATCAACATGTTTAACTAGTGTAATATATAGATTATATATCGCCTGGATGGGGTGACAGGTGGACAACATGCATAGTAGGAAGTTAAATGCTCACGCCRCCACCCTCTCCTCACTACCTCATAGGATGAGTGACATTCATTGTTCATGTGAGTTGGTGCGACATCACASTRGTTTTGGTTTAATGACTTTTTCCACACAACATTGATTGCARGTCGGTACAGGTACGAGTCACACGATCGYTGTCCACTCAACCCCTTCGATGCCTCACCATTTACAGAAGGTAAGCAATGGTTTTCGTTGTTTGTTTTTGGAACATTCTCTGGCTACAGTCACTCAAGTTCGTCCAACCTTCTTCCTCCCCTGTTCTCACACTCTGATCCTRCTCGACATCCTGGTTAACCACCTAGTCATGCCCCAGGAAAGAGGCAAGCCCAAGAGAGGACTTTCTTACTATAGMTTCGTCACCAGGCGATGAACGCTAAACCGCTCTTCCCCTTCGACCCCAACTTCTTCAGTCCACCTCGACAATTGCTTTGTGATGCTTCCTCCCTCCTCGACCCAAAATAGAATGGTGGAATATCCTCCCATGGCTATTGTTGAAGTAGAAATACCTGAAGTCCTCATTCGTATTCCACCAACTTCCCTCCTGTACACTATCCCTGACCCCCAAGACCCACCTACCATTCCTGGTCGATCCACCCCTGTAGCTGACACTGCTTTGGATTTGGATACCTACATAATTGAAGAGGAACTCCCACTGGAGGGCCACCATGAGGGGATTTTCCCTCCTGAATCTCAACCTCCTCTTATCGTTTCTTCAAAACATGAACTGAGTTATACCTGTTGCCTTTGACAGGATCACTTCGACCTCATTTTGGATATGCTACGAGATATGGAAGAGAAACTTCACCGATACACCATTCTCAACAATCGCTTGGACTTGTTGTTTGATGTTCTCTCAGGAACGCCATACAAAAGAGGATGCTCGACCTCTGCCTATTCATTTTTATTCACTCCTACCTGGCACAAAGGAAATCCCGGGTTCACCCACTATCTAATTCTGTTGTGTTTTTTTATTTATTTTTATTTATTTTTATGCATTCCAATGTCAAAACCATTATAGGAATTTTGGTATCATTTTGTTCATGGAAGAGTGGAACATTTAGACTTTCTAGACATCAAGAGTCTTGGCCACCTGTTCGGGTCTGGTCAGGTGGCGGGTTTTTTGTTCTTATAGAAACATGTGTACTCTTGTGATGATATTCTAAAGTAATTATATATATATATATATATATATATATATATATATATCAACAAAACTACTAAAATCAAAATAAACATGCAAGTACTCTGATCCATATTTATGTAGGAACACAATGAAATACATAAATACACATAAACGCGGAGATGCAGTGGAAATAATACTTCATTCCATTAATAACAAATGACTGAAATATGCTTACAGACAGAATGGAAATAAACTAGCTAGGGCGCTGGTAGCTTATCTCTGAGAAGAGATGTGGTGGCCACTAGCTTATGAACTGTCTTACAATGAGGCTCGAAGGCCTATTATTATTCAGAAACAATGGAAAACCCTAAACATCCAAAGACCTAACCCTAGGAGATGAAACGCCAAGACTATGGGCCCCGTTTGGGTAAGTTGGTACATCAACTTCCCGAGGACGTAACTTTGGCATACGATCTCCGTTTGACGCATTCGATACCTCGTTAGAAAGATCTATATGAGGAATACAAATTTTGGGTGAGAAACATCAATCAAAGATTGATGTTGCTCCCTGTTTTCCCAAAAAACGTCGTTTAAGGCCTCAAAACGGCTCTGGAAGTTCATGACCCGAAAAAATGCTAAAAATAGTAAATTGTGCGGAAACTGTAAAACTGAAAGAAGCAATGGTGGGGGTCCAAGTGGAATAGGTGGGTGGCCACCAATATCCACCTGGATCATTCCTCCCCCCTTAGGAAGCAATGGTCTTTATTGTGTTGAGTTCCTCCATGAGATGAGGAAACTTTTGCTGAACTTTGTCCCTGGTGAGCCACTTGCCTTGGTGAAGGAGTTGGCCTGCTTTAACAACTCGATATAGCGGTATCCTTTGTTTTCGAGTGTGATTGATCTATGTATCCATGCTCTGATCAGTTCTGGCTTGTTCCATGCAGTCTGGATTTAACTCTGTTGGTGTGAGTTGTTCTGCCATGTCAGATGTGTCTAGTAAAGGTGGAAAGTAGGGCCGAAGGTGGTCCACATTAAACACTTGGTGTAGACCAAGGAATGGTGGAATG
>JZKD02S0497649.1:0-16979 GCA_000966675.3 Picea glauca | reverse complement strand
CTCATTCTCAGCCAAAGCTTTCCATTTCTTAAAAGTATCAAAAACATTAGATTTTTGTCGAATGCAATAAACCCAAGTTTTTCTAGTTGCATCATCAATAAAAGTAACATAATAACAAGAGCCATCAAGAGATGATACCTGAGTTGGTCCCCATACATCTGTATGCACAAGCTCTAACCTTTCACTCTTCTTTTATTTTCCGACTCTAAGAAATCTGACTCTCTTTTGTTTTCCATAAACACAACGCTCACAGAAATCCAAATCAATTTGTTTAAGATATGGCAACAAATTTCTTTTGTGAAGTATATGCATCCCCTTCTCGCTCATGTGTCCAAGCCTATGATGTCACAATGTTGTATCCACTCATGCAGAAGCTGAAGAGATAGAAGAGTCAGTATTACCAGTAAATAAATTCAATGTACCTACCTTCTCTCCTTTTGTTATCACCAATGATCCTTTGGTGACCTTCCACACCTTATCTGTAAATATGGATATACAACCTTCACTTGCCAACTGCCCTCTTGAAATTAGATTTTTCCTTAGATCTGGAACAAGTCTTACCTCTTTCAACAACCATTGGTTTCCATTGCTTTGCTTTATTTTTACCTTTCCCATTCCAACAATTTTGCATGGTGCATCGTCACCCAAATGAACCTGTCCAAGATCACCTTGAACATAATCTAGAAAATGTTTCCTATGGGGTGTGGCATGAAATGAAGCCCCTAAATCTTCTACCCAAGACTCATAAATATTATCTACATAATGAATCAAAGCATCTTGTAACACATCACCTGTTACATTTGCTTCTTGATTTTTCTCTTGATGTCCATCTCTTTGTTTCTTTGGAGCTCTGCAGTCTTTCTTCAGATGTCATTTCTTCCCACAATTCCAACACTCTATCTTTCCAAATTTGGATTTGGATCTGCCCTTCCTAGAATTCTTGCAATTCCTTGAGCCCTTTCCACTATCCTTTTGTCTTCCCCTATTCTCCATGTTCAATGCATTACTTGATGTCTCACATGTGCTTTTCCGTCACATTTCCTTGCTAAGGATAACACCAACAACATCATCAAATTTTAAAGTATTTGAATCAGAGACAGAGTTACTTACAACCATGACCAAGTCGTTCTAGCTTTTTGGCAATGAGCACAAGATTATAAGAACCCTGACCTCATCATCAAAGTGCACTTTTACAGAACTTAGTTGATTAGTAACCATATTAAACTCATTTAAATGATCTGCAACAGACCCACCTTCTGACATCTTCATATTAAATAATCTCTTCATTAGAAATTCCTTATTGGACGTCGAGGGTTTTTCATACAATTTAGCCAATGTGTTCATTGGCTCCTTCGTTGACTTTTCTTTCGAAATATTGAAAGCCACCGACGCTGCCAGGCTCACTCGTATCGTTCCTAGAGCCTTTTTGTCAAGAACCTCCCATTCATCGTCCTTCATGGCTGTCGGCTTTTTGGCTATTCCAGCCAATGGTAGGAATAGATCCTTCTGATATAAATAATCTTCCATCTGCATCTTCCATAACTAGTAGTTTTGGCCATTAGATTTCTCGACCCTAAACTTTCCATCTTCTGCCATTGCTCCCACTCGAACCAGGAACCCTCTTTTCCTACGAGTTACCTTTCGCTCTGATACCAGTTGTTAGAAAAACAGGATCACGGAGCAATAAAATAAAATAAAATAAATGCGGAAATAAAACACAGAAGATACACAATACAATAGAAACATAGATATATGTGGTTAACCCAATGTGGGCTACATCCACCAGAGAAATTGCCACGTCCTTGCTTTATTATTATCCAGCAAATGAAGGGATACAACTTACAACACACCCGTTGTAACTTCCTCTTCTTTCTCTCATAGTCTCCTCTCTTAGAATACAATATTCGTGATGATGCATAGCCACAATACATTTCCCTCATAAAAGAGGGTTGTCTTCTAGGGCAAAAACAATAACATAACTTCTACTATCAGATTTGCAACCTTATAATGAACGGTTTAGATTTACAATGAAATTACAATATACATTTACAAGACAATTTTTCCTTCTAGGGCTTCGCCCCCGAACCCCACCGAGGCCCCGCTTGCCCCCGGACCCCTTAGAGGGGGTAATGCCCCTCTACACTCCCCCGCGTGGAGGAGTGTACATTCTTCCGAGGTGTAAAGTCTTCATGGGGTATAAACATGGCTGAAAGCAAAGACCTCCGAATCAGGAAGAAAATCATGTTCCACAACTAACATTTTACAAATATAACCCGTTGTTTTTATTTGCTGCCATGTTGGCCCCCTTGCCTCAAACAGGTCTTCAGTGGGTTCTCGACTGCTTAAGAGAAGCAAAACGGATAACCATATATGTCCTAACAGGAAAGCAACAAGATTTTAGTGTTTTTAAGGTGATAAAAATGAACTAAATAAAACAAAAAATGACAAATTACAACTATGTAACAACTAGCTAATATGGTTGTCCTGAAAGGGTAAATTGACCAGATTGGTCAATTTTCATGTTTAAGCCCGCAACATAAATAGCAGAAAAATGCAACTAAATGAAAGAATGAAATAACGCAAAAAAAACAGCAATAACTAAAAAATATAAGAAGCTTAGGGGTTTTCCTATGGGACCCCTAGACCTCTTAAACATTAACTAAGGTTGAATACTTGAGCCCTTCCATGAAAATATGTATAAACACACTCAAACTAGTTAAACAAAGTTGTTAAGAAGTGAAAATTAGCACATTGCCAAACCCAAGGAAGCAACAACGAACACCTAGCTAACCAATCCCTCCTAGAGATAGCTAACATAAAAAGTATTTACCCCTACCCCTCAACCCTTAACCAACCAGTAAACACATCCAACAACTTAAAAACGAACAAGTACAAAATAAACACCAAGACACTTCGAGAAATTTTTGTACCGATCTTTTACTTTATTCAACAAGTCCCCCCTTTTGTACAATGCCTTCCTCTTATTATACCTGCCGATAGGCATGGTATATAGCTTTGAGTTAGGCTTGATTTTCTATTAGTTCATGGTTGACCAAAAAATATACACCCCTTTATATAAAGTTTTAAAAAATAATGATTTATTTTAAATTTCAAATCTCATTTACTTGAGATTTTATTGGCCAAAGACTTTGAAGTCTTATTGATGCCTTCACTCCCCCCAATGTTATTGTAATAAATATTTATGCCATCTAGTCATTTCATGTCTGCTCCCTCTCTCCCTATCTCCCTAAACAATACTTTCATTATTATATTCGGCGGGTATATGCTACCTAGTAGCCTTGTTTATAAAGGAGAGGTGAAGGATAGGGTCAGGTCACAAGACACTTCTCACTTTTGGAAAAGTGATAAGTGGACCAACCCTAAAGGTATTTATCCTTATCCAAAAAGAAATCGAATCAGATTTGATTTGATACTTTTATTTACATTATTTTAGTCTAAAAGTTAAATCACTAAAGACAAAACATTTTTACAAAATGTCATATGGGAAAATAACAAAATTGAGGTGCCACCTCATCATTTTCCTTGGGATTTGTGTCATCCCAATGGCACTTTTATGTCTACCTTATTTTGTAGTTGTAAATAAGGTGGCATTCATAGATTCATAGGCCATCAATTGCTGCGATATTCACCGGGATGAAGGCCAGTGACTTGGGAAAAAATTGGGGCTGCTTTGGAGGGAAAGGGGCCTTGGCTTTGGTCACCGAATGTTAGGAAATGCCCATTGTTCATGCATTTTTTAGACCTAAATTTACCCTCCCTTTGTTTCCTATAAGTATCCCTGCGAGCTAATGAAGCATGACTCTAATCCGAGCCTAATTGGGTTAAGTTACCCCTCGGGCTTGAAACCTGGAAGGTTGCTCTTTCATACCAAACTACCATTATTCTGATTTCTTATGTTTCCATGACGTAGCTATGTCAACTAGCTTTCCATTTTCTTTCATTTGGCGCAAATCAAGTTTTGAATGAGCGAGATATGGCCCTGGAAAAGGTTCAGGAGAAAAGGTTGGTTGGATGGCTGATCAAGGAAAAAATTGCTATTAAATCACAAATCTAGGTTGAGCACCATATTTGATAGGCTTCTACAGGCCTACATTCATGTATCTAAAATGGGTTTCCCTCATTTGGCTTGATTTGGCCCCAGAGGCTTCCAATTAGGCCTCCCTTTTTGCATGGTTTCCAGGCCAATAAGGAGTCTTTGTCACTCTGGAAGCTCCCACTAAAAATATGGGTTGAATTTGTGAAGGAGAATGTTGTGGCTACATTCTACACTTTTCCCCAGTCGTTTTGAGTATTCATGGAAAAATTTGTGCCTCCAGATGAGGGAGATATGGAATTAATTTGTCCAATGACCTTTGGGGGCAAAATTTAAATCTTTTAATATAATTCTAAACTATATAACATATAAATAATAGAAAACCTTCACAGGGGCCTGGGAGATGGGTTATGTGTTTATGGCTAGGACTGCGGTTAGGGCACGAAAGGTGGTTCTTCTACGGTGGAGTTTTTCCGACAAGCGAGGATAGTGGTGGAGGTTTAGACTTCAAGGGATTGGCATGGAGAAGCTAGAACACATGGCCTTCTTAAGTGCCCACTTGGACAAAGATGATCCTTGGATGTTGACAGGTGGAGGAAACGAGGATCGAGAGGATGGAGTGGGTAAAACCAGAACTATGACTCAACAACTTCCGACTATGGAAAGGGAAGTCCTCCCTATCCTAGGTAAGTCTTTTTCGCAGACCCTCTTTCAGTCTTCTTTGGTTGAAGAGGATTTTGAGGTAGGGTTTGGGACTTTCTCAAATATTTGACCATCAGGGCCATCACACATAGAAGGAGGATCTCTCCCCTCCCTGGGCCCTCAAGAGGCATTTTAAAACGATTGGCCCGATCAGTCAGTGGGAGATTACCTTCTATCTTATCCCATTTTCACTCAGGAGGGTTTAGGAATAGCAGGAAAGTCAGCAGGAGTGAAGGATTACACAGTGGTAGAAATAGACCAAAGGAACACAAAGAGTTTTACACCACAGTCTCCAGGTGATCAGGAGGAGACTATAGTGATTTCCTCCTTGAAAGGTTTCATCTCGGCCTTCTTAGCTGCAGAAGAACATCGGGGTTATAGTTGGAAAAAGGAGAATGGACGACTGTCTCAATTTGTTCTGGGGTCTACAGGTAATGTTGAAGGTATAGTTTTCAGTGAACAAGGGAGGAAGACTGGGGAAGGACAGAGCCATAAGAGGAAGAGATTAAAATCCAAAGAAAACCTTGGGAGTTTGGTGCTCGGGGAAGACGTGGGTTTAAATCAAGTTACTCGAATGGAAAACCAAACTCTTATGGGAAGAGAAAGTGGAAGGACTTTTTCCCTAAAAACTATGATTGAATGGGCACATTTTGCCTGGAAGGAGCATCTTGGTTATGTTCCAAAGATCATAGAATTGACTAGGAATTGGTTTACCTTTAACTTCCTGCAACTGGATCATGCAAAATGGGTCCTGGGAAAATTTTGGAGTGTCAACAAATCCCCCCTACTGTTGAAGCCTTGGAGTCCACTTTTTGATGCGAGCAGAGAGAGATTGGATAAAATCTCGGTCTGGGTTCGACTTTCGGTATTGCCTTTGTAGTTCTGGTCTTTGGAACATTTCAAAGCCATCGGGAACGTTTTGGGAGTTTTTTTAGATGCAAATCTAACCTTCAAGGAAACTAAACAAAGAAAAGTAGCTAGGATCCTAATCAACTTGAATGTCAGAGAGGGTTTGGGAGAAGAAGTCAACCTGAGATGGGGAAGGTTTACCCATACCCAAAAATTGGATTATGAAAATGTTCCCTTTAGATGTCGAAGGTGTCACCAATATGGACACTTGATTAAGAATTGTAAGTTGCCATTGAGGACCAGAGGAAGGGGGAATAAAAGCGATAAAGGAAAAGGAATCGTATAGGAAGAAGAGAGAAGCCAAACAATGGCTTCAAAGGATGGAGTCCATATAAATGTAGAGATAATATGGTCTAAAGAACAAGGACATGGGGATACTGCTCAGGAAAGGCAAGGATCTTTACGAGACAATGGTACAAAAGCTACAATAGAGGTCGAGGATTTGAGTATTGTCAAGACATTGCCAGATAACGTGAAGGGTGTGGCCTCGGGTAACCCTTTACCTCCTTCTCCTCCTTTTATTGTTTTAATGATTAATTTAAATCTAGAAGGCAATGAGTGGTTGGAGGCTTTAAAAAACATGTAGTACAAGGCCCTCTCAAATCATAACTAGTCCCATGGATTCCTCTGTGATTGGTTTTTCTTCAGTCGATCCTCCAAGCTCAAAGAAGATTTGCATTGTCGAAGATGACTCCTCCTCTTCGTCATCTGAAAACTCGTCTTCTCGATATTTCCTTAGATCCCAAAAGAAAATGGTCTCCTCGGGAGGATTGGGTAGGGAAGTGATAAGGACGTTGGATAGAGTTAGTAGAGAGAGGAAAACATTGATTTCGAAAGAACAATATAAATCCAAGAGTAAGCTTTTGGCAGGGAAACAACAACTGATTGAACAGGCTCTTAGAGCAGTGTGGACCCAAGGAATGGGTTCAGGATGAAGTGTATGTCCTTCAACTGCAGGGGTCTGGCTAGTCCCCTTAAAAGACCAGCGTTAAAAAGGGTGATTAGTTCCAAACACCCTGACGTTTTGCTTTTATAGGAGACTATGGGGGAAGGGGAGGAAGTAAAATCTAGACGGAAAAGTTTTCTTGGGAGTTTGAAACTTTGGATGCCGTGGGAAGATCTTGGGGATTGGCACTAGGTTGGAACACACACACTATCAAAGTTTCAAATTCTTGGGGTATGGAGTCAGGGCTTGGCATTACTATTTTAGTGTTGGAATTAGGGGAAGAATTCCACATTCTTAACATTTATGGTCCTTATCATAATAGAGGCCCATTCTGGGACACTCTTATTAACAAGTCTTTTTTGAAAGACCATTTGACCATTTTAGGGGGAGATTTAAATTTTTCTCTGGGACAATCAAAAGTTTGGGGTCTGCATGCAAGAATTGATCCATTAGAAGGATACTTCACTCAAAAACTTGCGGATAGCAAATTGATTAATGTTGAACCCAACAGACTCAAACCCACTTGGAGGAACAATAGGGTGGGGTAGGACTGAGTAACAAAACGATTGGGTCGATTTCTAGTAGCATACTCTTTACTGGAAAGGCAGTTGTTAATGAAACAATGGATAGGATGTGGAGGAATTTCAAATCATTGTCCATTTTTTTTTTTAAATTAGACAAGGTCCTAAAAAATCGGCTAGTCCCTTCAAATTCAACAAGTCATGTCTAAACGATGAATCTTTCATCGATCTTGTTAAGGAAAACTTGGTACCCTTTTTTCAGGATAACCCTCAATCGACGGCTTTTCATTTTGCTGAAAATTTAAAAAGGATCAAGGAGAAAGTCAACCTTTGGGCTTTTTAGAAAAGACAAAGTGAAGATTAGGAGCTAAAAGAAATTAAGTGTATGTTGAAAGGAATTCTGAAGAGGATGGTGGTGGGGGGTTGCAACAATTGAGTCCAAGATCTCACTTTTACGACTGGAAGAGAGGAGGATCAAACTACTCAAGGAAAAGGAAGAATCTTGGAGGCTTAAAAGCAGAGCTATTTGGTTGGCAAGTGGAGATGAGAATACAAAGTTCTTCCAAGCCTTTACAAAATATAGGAGGTGTGTTAATACCATTTGGCACCTGAGAGACCAGGAAGGAAATGTGGAGAACTCTTTTGAGGGGATGGAAAGACTGGGGAAAAATCACTTTCAAGATCTCTTTAGAGCAGAGAATCAAGCTACAATAGAAGAAGTGGTTTGAATGGCCCAACTCTTTCCAAGATTTGTTGATGAAGAGGACAATAGACTATTGATGGAAGAACTTTCAGAAGAAGAATTAAAAGAAGTCCTTCATAGTTTTCAAAAAGACAAAAGCCCATGTCCATATGGCTGGACTATTGAATTTTTTATGGGTTTGTATGATTTTCTCAGACATGATATGCTCAAGTTGGTAGAGGACACCAGATCTTTAGGGAAAATACCTCTAAGCTTAAACTCTACCTTCATATCTTTAATTCCAAAAACTGATAATCCGACGACTCTGGCTGAGTTTCGGCCAATTTCTCTTTGTAATTGTATCTACAAAATTGTTTCAAAACTTATAGAAAGAAGGGTGAAAAGGATACTCTCAGAAAGAATTTTGAGTGAACAGTTTCGATTTTTGGAAGGCAGACAAATACAAGAAGCAATAGGGGTAGCACAAGAAGGGTTACACAACATTAAATCCAGAAAATGAAGGGAGCAATACTAAAAATCGACCTCTCCAAAGCCTATGATAGAGTAAGTTGGCTTTATATTTGGTTATTACTAACTCACTTGGGCTTGCAGTTCCTTTCATCAGGTGGATCATGAGTTGTATCTCAACGGTTTCCTTTGCAGTGCTTATAAATGGATCTGCTTCACACTTTTTTCATTTAGAAAGAGGCTTAAGGCATGGTTGCCCTCTCTCTCCTTTTCTTTTTCTGTTAGACGTAGAAGGACTTAGCAGAGCAATTTTGGAGGCAAAAAGATTAGGATCCTTCTCTGGAATCAAAATTTCTCAAACTCTCCAGATTACACATCTACTCTTTGTTGATGATGTGTTGATCTTTAGTTTCGGCTCTAGAAGGGATGCAGAGACACTAAAAAAACATCCGAAGTCTTTTCTCAAAAGCAACAGGCATGGAAATAAATGAAGGAAAATCGTCCCTCGCTACAAATTTTCTCATTGAAGAAGAGCGACTTGTCTTTAGACAAAATTTTCCTTTTGAGGAAAAAAGGATTGATGATGGTTTGAAATACATGGGATTCATTTTAAAACCAAATGATTATAGAAAGGAAGATTGGAACTGGCTTCTAAAGAAATTAGAAAAAAGATTAAAACTTTGGAGCCAAAGGTGGCTTTCACGTGCAGGCAGACTTGTACTAGTCAAATCAACATGGGAAACCATACCAGTTTACTAGATGTCACTCTCATGGATCCCAAAAGGAATATTGGAAGCAACTAGAAAAATCACTTCCAGGTTTCTTTGGAGTGGCAAGAAAGAATCTCATGTGACTCCATGGGTTCGTTGGGAAAATATTGTTATTCCTAAGGCTCTTGGAGGATGGGGGTTGAAAAATATTTTTATCTTTTCCAAAGCACTGGTGGAAAAATGTGGATGGCAACTCTTAAAAACCTCCAGTCTCTGGACCAAGGTAGTGGTTCAAAAATATATTGAGTCAGATTCTTTGGAGGTCTGGATTAGGAATCCATAAAAAATGTTGAAAGGAGCATCGGTGATTTGGAAGGCAATTATCAACTCCTGCTGGTAATCGGGGAAGGCTTGGCTTGGAAGATAGGAAATGGGCAGCAGGTTAGATTAGGAACAGACCCTTGGCCAAGGTATGAATGACAACATATTATTCCTGAACACTTTGTAAATCATTTAAGAACCTGAGGATATGACACTTTAAATAAACTTGCAAGGTCGAATTTAACATCTATCTAGTCCCAAGGATGGAAATCAAGAAGGTCGTTGGGCTTAGAAGAGGAGGATGTCACAGAATTGGATAGATATATAACAGGTTTAAAGAGATCACATATTAGGCTCAAGGATTGTGAGGATGAACTTATTTGGGATTTTGATCCTTCATGGATCTACACACCCAAGGATGGATATTCCAGACTAAACTTATATTTGTTTCAAAGAGAACCAGTCTAGTGGTGGAAAAAGCCTTGGAAGTTGAAATGTCCGACCAAGACAAGATTATTCATGTGGAATGTCTTATCAAACAAGGTGTCGACCTAGGATATAATGTAATTTATACAAACTATTATAAAATCAAAATTAAAATGCTTAACCCACATGCCCTCCACTATTGTAACCCTGGACGCCCATACGACCATGATTCCAATGATCCAACCCATTTTCGATAGCCCCCTGGTCGTCCATATGAATATAATCCAACACTCGGGCGTTGAGATAAGCATCTCTCTGTGATCATACACATATCCAAGCCATGGTTGTATGCTTATATAACCTTGATTTTCAAACTAGGAACTGTGGTTAGCCCCTACGCGCCAAAAATTGTTTTAATATGTCCAAACCCTCGGGTCGGGTGGCAATGGTGCTTGTAGGAGGGGCGACAGTGGTTATGTCAGCCACCCCGCTTCTTTCTTTGTGCTTTGTTTCTACTTGCAGGTCGACAGAGGTGGTAGGAGATGGACGTGGAGGCTAGCGCTGGTGGTTTGAGCCGTCAGGGAGTTAAGCAAAGGGGAGGTGGCCTGATGGCCTTTCTTGTAGAGGTGGTGGTTATGGCGGAGGAGCGGAGGTGAAGTGGAGGAGGGTCTTAACTCAAATGGGGAGAAGAAGGTGGCTCGAGCGAAGGTTGGGCTGAGGTGGAGGAGGTCGACCATGGATGAAGGTCGAGGATGCACTGAGTGCGGGTTTCCATGCAGAGGGTGGAGTTGTGATGTGGTAGAGGGCGAGGAGTTCTAAGTTTAGAGGAGTTCCCCTCTAGTGGCCAAGCGGTGGCCATGTGTGCGCACGGCTAGTGGCCCATGGGCGGTTCGACCCCAAATTAATCTTTTGTTAAAAGTGGGTTTTCCCTATATAGTTTTGGAGGGGAGGTCAAGGGTTCGACCCCCCTCCATTCCATTTTATTTGGGACACAATTTTTGAGGGTGAAAAGGGTGGAGGAAAGGGGGAGGTCTTAGTCCCAAACCTTTTGGCCTCACCAATGACAGGTAAAGGCTTGTACACAACAAAATTTAGAATTCTTTAAGGTCTTTAAGGAGGCCTTGGAGGATAGGGCCTGGTGCTCAAGAGGGGTTCAAATACCCTCCTCCTTGCAGTTTTACTTAGGAAACCTCATGAATAGTTACCATGAACAAGAAAAATAACTATGTAATAGAAAAATCATGCATTTGAACCAGAAATACATTGAACCAATAATTAATCATTTGCACCAACAATTAATGGCTTTGAACATAAACATGCCCAGAACAAAGCATGAAAATGTACAAAAGCTTTTATGAGCAACCAAAAATCAGTGAATGGATGGTCCACACATGGGTACCTATGGATAGTCCTTATGTTGTCATATAAAATCTGAACTTGTTGCCATGAACCATCCTCTGCCTGTGCTGGAGTTGCAGAGCTCTCCCCTTCCTCAACAAAACTACCAAATGACTGAGGGAGGAAGGGGATGGAGGTTTTCTATTTTCAAATTTCTCGTAAATTTTTAATTTCCCAAATTATGCATGAGAGGGATGCGTGGAACTCTCCAAATTTCCTCAATTTTATTTTTTTTTAATCTTTTTTCTATTTTTTAATATTTTCCTTGAAATTTGTGCAAGTCAAAGGTTGACTTTGACTTTGACCAGGACCTCCTTGGCTGAGGCTAAAACTACTTTGCCAGACGAGACAAAGTCGGAATTGGACGCAGAGCACGTCGTTGGAAAGGTCTTGACGAGCCCGTCAAGGATATGCCATCAATAATCCGATATGATGCCATCTAGGCCCTAAATTTTGTCCTGGAACATCTGTTGTAAAAACCATGATTTCCCTGTAGGGACCACAAGAATACCCAATCTTGCGAAAGGCGCTAGATCACCATACGATATCGAATTGAGGCAAACAATGTACCGTTAGAAAGGTGTCGACAAGTAATTTGATGTGGTATCCATGGATTTATGAGATGAATTCATTAAACACTATTTTAACTTCCCTGAAACTCCGTTATGCTAGTTGATCAAACTATCCGACATAAACAGTTCAGAGACTAGTGACAGCCCTAACTAGGTCATTTGATGTTGGATTGAGGCAAATGAGGCATCGTTGGAAAGGGATTTGAGTCTAATACAACATAGTACCATTTATTTTTTGAATTAGTGGTAGTAAACAACAAAATTTTAACCTTGAACTGTTGCTACTAATCTAGCCCGTGAAATTAGTCACAAATTTGTGAAGGCTCGTTCTCCTCAATCGAGGGTCGAAACCAGGAACATGATATACAGTTGGAAAGGTATCAGAATTACCTACACCATTATTAGGTATAATTTCCCTTTTCAATCAGTTATCACAATAGAAACTAATCAAGAAGTTACAACTATTGGCCCTTTAGGCGATGTGAAAGTTTGGCCCCTCGTAGACCGATCATACGGACTCAGAATCTGGATTATGATAGCCCATTGGAAACATTATCCTGATCCATATAGGGTGAAAGCATTGTATATTCCACAAAATGAACATATTTCATTTTATTTTCTATGGAAAGTCATGGGACCCGCGTAATGACAAGCAAATGGGGCCAACGTTGAAATTTTTGCAAATTGTGTCCTCGTCTTATGAAATCTGAATTGAGCAACCTTGAAAAAGGGAATTCTAATGTGGGAGGGTTTCATAACTCAAAAATAATCCCCGGAGGGCCTCCCCCTAGGGGAAAATAACATGGTCCTGATGTAAGCCAGACAAGGCTAGGATGAATCGGCTTGGGTGCCATCAAGGTGTTGATGGACATAAGGATGTTAAGGACCATTATATCGTTGTCCAATAAGTAATAGTAGGCTATGAAAAAACATGAATCTGAAATTTGTTTGGCCCTACTATCCCTCAAAATGATACTGGAGGCACTGACCCAACTGAAATTAACAACTAGTAACCGACTTGACATGATACCAAGTGACTTGAAATTGTTGCCATATACTTTTCTAGTGTCTGATAAGTCACTTGTGGTACTAAAAAAAAAACTATGTAAGCAGCCCACTGATACTCTTTCAAGGGTAAAGGCCATGTTGACTTTGACCCCCACCACTGTCTTTGACCGGGATCGGAGCATAAGAGGCTGCCAAAAGCAACCCTCGGGCCAGCTTGTGAAGGGGTGAAAGTGATAAACATCATGTTGAGCCCAAAGTAGATTTTTGGGTCAACATTCTTGGCGTCGGAGGGGAAATGCCTTCCAAAGCATGTAGAACAATGGGATCACCCGTGTGATAGGCGGGAACACTCGGTAAAGAGTTATACTTTTGAAGTAACCGAGGTGGGTGAGGGTGGTAAATTCAATTGTAGTATGAGGACCATTTTTCACATTAGGGATAAATCGAAGAATGAAAGTGTTGCAATAAAGATATACAACATAATTTTTACTGAGATTCACAAAGGATAGAAGAAAAGGAAAATGACTTGTGTTTTGTTGAGCAATGTGGCCCAAGTGATGCAGGTCCCTCACCCAGATTATGGCTTAACTATGAGAATTGAGGCTTAAGGTGAACCTTGGCTCAACACAAAGTCTCATCCATGCCATTGATCCTCGACACATAAACAAGCAAACGAGGATGTTTTTCAATCAATGACCCACTGGAGAGATACCTAGCAAGCAAACCAATCAGTCAAGGGAGCAAACCAAATATCTCAAAACCCTCAAGTGATTGTACTTCGAAGGTGAGAGAACATTGCTTGGAAATTGTCACATCGTAAGTTTTTGGGTAACGAGCAGTTGCAATCACATAACTATGTAAGCCATCATCCCATCAGGTTTCAGCTTCACCAGGCAATGTTATGCTAACCCCCTTAGACTTTCCCCACCGACTTTAACTTAATAACATCCAAGTTTACTCTTATTTAAGGTGATACCAAGCAGGTAGAAGGACTCCTAGGATGACACTTTTCAAAAAACCATATGAAGACGTAACAACAAACTTTCTCATTAAAACCAAACAAGCCAAAATTGAAAGAGAAGCAGACAACCTATGGTATTTAAATGAAGAGGACTAACGTGAAAGGAAAAAACAAGAAGGGGCATACACTCAGTCACTAAAATAAAACAAGTCAACCAACACAAAATTGAAGTAAAGGGAAATGCATACAAGCAGGAAATATGCAACAAAACATACATACAAACATAAAATCTGCAACATAATATACATACAGAAAATGTATACAAGCAGAAAAACAACATTTGAGATTCATACAAGCAGAAAATCAGTAACAGGAAATTCATAAAATCGGAAAATCTTTAACAAAAAATACATACAAACAGAAAATCTTCAAAATAAAATACATACGAGCCTAAATCAAAAAGTGATGGCATATGTACAAAAACATGAGGTTTCTTAGGAATAAAAGAACTTTAGGCAGCAACCATTCACAGGGAATTGGAGTGGTTCACCATCCAAGGTTTTTAATCTGAAAGCATTGGTCCCTAAAACCTCGTAGATTGTGTAAGGACCCAACCACAAAGAATCAAACTTGTGATGTTTGTATGGGGCCTCGTGTGCTTTGTCCCAGGGTAGGACATCATCACCTACTTTGTAATTTACCATTGTCGCTCTTTTATCGAAGGAATGTTTGACAATGTCTTATTTGTTTTGGAGGTGTCGGAATGCATATTTTCTAACCTCCTCTAGTTCAATTAGTGTGTACTTGCAAGCTAAAATATGAAGAAGTTCTTGAGGAAGTGAGGATGCATGCAAATATTAGAGAAAACAAGTGCACAATGTGGGGATATGTTATTTAGGATGACTTGAAATTGCTTTTTGAAGGTGCATGGGTATCTTCGGGAATGGAAGATGTAGATGCTCTTTGAAGCATTGAAGGCATGATTCATTCAACCTACGCATGAACACTTTCCCGACATCTGTCATTTTGATATTCTCGGAGATAACATCGTATTCTACCTTGGTTTCGTATATACCAATGCAAGATGCATAACATGTACTGGTGGTGGAAGAAATATGTGTCCCATGAGTGGCTGGGACATTGAACATCTCTGCTCCATGTTCCACATTATTAGAGGTTATTGTGATTGATTTTCTCCTTGATATTTTGCACGATTCAGGAGTTGATCGGGAATCAATCGATTCCCTTTGACACGATTGCTTTGGTTGGACTGTTTCAGTTCCTTTAGTAGATTGTTATTCCACGTATTTTGCAAACATGGGCAAGTCCATACCTTCTAGTTTCTTCATTGCTTCTACCCCCAATATAAAAGTCATTGCCTCTTTCAGTTTCTCAGTGTCATGTCCCTATATATGTACAATAAATTCCTTATTTTAAATAAAAATAAAAATAAAAATAAACCCTATATATAGAGAGAAAAATTCTTCTTTTATATTTTTGAAATAAAAAAACTAAAAAATACAATTCAAACAAGCAATGGAAACATGTACAAATCTATAAATTGAGTATGAAATACCTCATTCTGGCAACAATCAGAACACTTTTCTTGTTTCCCTTTGCTTCTTGACATTTTTTGGCGTACTTGGGCGATTTGTTTTCCTCCAGACTGTGGAAAACCCCTTCTCTTTGCTCTGTACATTTTGCTCCCTTCCCTATAACTATTATAAACTACAGTAGTTATAAGCCTACCTATTAACTCGTTGTCGGTTAACAACCTGCTTGTGGGCGACACCATTCCCTATATTAGGTCATATGTACCCTAGTTGTCAAAGGGTTCGCTCCAGTTCCTTTGGATCGAGAGTCCACAACATCCCTGCCAGTTCCAAACCCTATTCCATATGTGGATTCAGTGCTAGAAGCAGATTCTGCATATTTAGATCAAGACATGCATGCACGGGGCTACGATTGTAAGATCCAATAGAGGTTTAAGAGCCAATAGCGGTTTAAGAGCATAGACAATAGAGGTTTAAGAGCCAATAGCGGTTTAAGAGCATAGACAATAGAGGTTTAAGAGCCAGTTAATTGATTTTATCGCGTTTTTTTTATTTTTTTGTTTTGTTTGAATAATCAACGCTAAATTGGGTGCCATTAGCGTCGGATTTAGCATCGACTATTGGCCAAAAATGTAATTATTTTGGGGCGCTAAATGGGGTGAAAATTGCGCCTAATTTAGCGCCTATAGATAGCAAGAATTGGCTCTGTGAGGGTTATGGGGTAGGGCATAGGGGTTAAGATTTGAACAATAAGTATTTAGGGTTTTGAGTTGAATTATATGTTCAATATTATGGTTTATGGGTCAACAATTTAAGGATAAGGTTTAGTACATAGGGGATTATGGTTATGGGTTAAGGACTAAGTTTTAGTGTTTGGGGTTATTATTGAGTATTTTAGTTTTAGGGTGAAGATAAATTTTTTAATTAGGTTAATGTGTAAGGGTCGGTTAGGTTAAAGGTTTTAGGTTCTAGTGATTTGGGTTTAAGGTGTAGGGTTTAGGGTTATAGGTTAACAATAAAATATTTGGGTTAAGGTTAAAATATCATCGTTAAAGTATAGGGGTTTATGATAAGGGTCAATGCCAATGGTGTGAGGGTAGATTCTTTGGGTTTAAGAGATAATGGTTAAGAATTGAAGCTTAAGGAATAAGGAATAGCGATAGTGGTTTGGATATGAATTAGGATGATTGATTTACAAGATTAGGTTGTCATGGATATCAGATGGACCAATTGAAGAGGAATATTTGTGACTTATTTAGTGGGAAAAGATATCATATCAATTCATTCCTCAAATTCCTAAAAATATACGAGGCTCAACGTCCTTCTTTCTATATTCCACCATTTAAGGAAACAATACCATTCTAAGAACACAAGGTCTATGTAAATGAGAATTAGTTAATCTTGAATGTTTTAGAAAGCCATGGTTAATATATCTTGTTAGGTCACTTGATGTTGATTCAATTAAGTGGTTTAAAATTGTTCCATAAATGCATTGTTGACTTCCATAAAACATCCATTACAAAATATTATACACTTTCCATGTATGATAACTTTTGCAATTGGACATACTATTAATGAATTATAATGAAAACTTTTGCAATTGGACATACTATTAATGAATTAGAATGAAAACTTTTGCAATTGGACATACTATTAATGAATTTATAAAACCCCAAATTTAATGTTATTAAGTATTAGAATGAAAACTTTTGCAATTGGACATACTATTAATGAATTTATAAAACCCA
>JZKD02S0497638.1:0-16979 GCA_000966675.3 Picea glauca | reverse complement strand
TCCTGTGTTTCGCCATCTTTCCAAACCTCGTGTTAAGTACGATGGGCTCGAGATGGTAAGGAGTGGGCAGAGGCATGACATGAGAGTGAGGATAGGGAAACTCAAGTGCTAGGGGGAGGCAATAGTGAGTAATGAGTCGCATGAGAAGGCAAGGTGGAGGCTGAAGGCTGCTAGCAGGTGGAGAGTAAGGGTTGTTGGCAGGTGTCCTTAGATCCTGTGATCAGGTGGGTGGGGGGGTCAGGGACCCACCAATGTTTGGATTGCATCCCTAACACCCCATGCAGGGGGTCTCAATAGTCTGTTAATTTTAATTTGATTTCTGAATTACTTTTCAGTGTTGATTGGAATTATTTTGCAGAGTCAAGATAGTGATGCATTTGTGGCTTTGTTGATCCAACATTTTTTCTGGTCTTGGTATTTTCTTTGAATACATCAATTGTCTTTGTGTGACGTAAAATTCCACCATAGACTTCTAAGTTTAACTTTGGTCCTTACCCTCGCAGGGGTTTGTAAAGAGAGATTCTGATGTAATTTGGAATCAAAATCAATAAAATCATCTGTTGATTTTGGTCTCACTTTTGGATCTGTTATATAATGTTATTTTCAGATTTTCTTTCTTTAAACTTTTCTTTTATAAATATGTTTATAATCACACTATAGTACTTTTTATATTTTCTTTTATAAACACTTAAATATAAAATTAGCATCAAGCTCAAGTACTTATTGCTTGAAGGATAATTGAAATTTTTTGACTAGGCTATAAACACAGGGTGATAATCCCTCATATCTCACCTTAGCCTTGTGAGATTCGAAAATGTTGGTATAATGAATTCCATTCCTTTTCATCAACATGCATGACCATTTATTGTTGAAAAAATTTGCAGCCTACAACCAATCACTAGATGCATTACCGTTGGATCGTGACCGACTCTATAGCCTTCTAGAATTTGTGAATTATGAGGAGATCAATGCTAGAAAGAGTTGGTTATCTCGTGGTAGGAACAAACCTCTTAGGTGGTAACCTCTTGGGCTCATGGAACACTCCTCTGTATTCCTGCAAAAACTCCTCCAACTATTGTTTATTCTCTTTAGTACATCCCTCCAAGGCTTCCTTTACTCTTATCGATTCATCACCTGGGTGATTCTCTCTTAAGAAAATCAATACACACTTCTTCCTATAACTGGTCAATATTTTGGCTTGGTGGGTACTTAGTAGAGAGATCTTGGATTTACCTTTGTGTGTGTTGATGATGTAATACTTCCCATATTTGATCATGAGGTACTGGTTTTCTTTCCACATGAATATCACATGGCTCATATACATGTAGGGGCTTCCAAACACTACTTCACACATGTTAAGGGGAATTACATATAACTCCACCTCATCAATAAAATATGCACTTATAGAAAATTTGATCTCACAATGTTTCGTGAACTTGATATCCACATCCTTGTTTACTCATCCCAAAGAATATGGGATAGGATGACCATGAAGTTCCAACCCAAGATTTCTCACCATATTGGCTAGTATGATATTGTACCATGAATTAGAATTGAATAGAGCATCCACCTTAGTATTTTTGACCCAAATCTTAATGTGGAAGAGTTTAATCATCTCATTCTCTTCTTTGTGATGAAGGATACTCAAATTCACCTCATTTTGCACCAAGGTGTAGACAATGTTCTCATCTACATATGAGCCACTCTCTACCAAGGTCTTTGAATCCATGGTTAACAGGTTCTTCTTCTCGACATCCTTCTTATGGTTCTTGGGATTCAACTATGGATGTAGCTTCCAACACTTATCTTCAGTGTGACCATCAATATTATAATGGTTGTAGTTATTGTTTGGATCGTTGCACTAATGTGGAGTGGTTTTCATCTTCCTTTACACTTCTTCTTCCCCTCCTTGGAATAATTCTAGTGGTCATTTTGTTTAAAACCATTTGGATGTCCTTTATTATGGCTTATGTTTTCTAGGTATTTTGCTTGAACACATGCCTCATCAACAATACTTGGTTTGAAGAGCATCACTTTCTTTCATAAATGACCGTGTAGACCCCCCAGATACTCGAGGATTATGCTTGGGTTCTTGGGAGAGATACCCAACATGATTTCCATCTTCCTAAATTTGGTGGTGTACTCTTGCACAATCTGCCCTTACCTCTACTTGAAGTGATGCCAATGGATCCACTGGTCCTCTACATACCCAATAGGGTAGAACTAGGAATTGATGAGGGATTTAAAAACCTCCCACTTAGTTACCAAAGGATCACCCTCTAGCCTAAGTGCCTCTGTGTGGATTTCCCATCAGGTTAGTGCATGGCCCTCTAGTTTTAGTCAGGAAAATGAATTTTTCTTCTCTTTGTCTATATTATGGACACTGAAATATACTTCTAATTGTTGCAACCAATGATTCAAATTAACAACATCAATATCATATTGGTATGGCTTGATGTCCAATTTCACTTCCATTTTAAACACGAGTTTTGAAGGAGCGATGACATTGAAACTTGTTTACTCTTTCTCAGTCTCTTTTTTTGAATTATTTTCTAGGTCTTCACTAACTCTTGGTTTCTAATTCAATACAACTTATTATATATAACCACCAACCTCCTTGAAAGGTCCAAAAGTTTTCTCTAGAGTTGCCATGAAGAGGGCCATGTTGTGAGAGATATCAATGATGTTTTCTTTGAGCCTCACAAATATCTCTTATGTTGCATCCCAAGAGTTGTTGTGAATGGACTCATCGCCATAGCTAGGGTTTTGAAACTTCCTTCTTAAGCCAATTCTTGGATCATGCAACTTTCCCCAAATACCTCAAAGAAAAATACTATAATACCAATATGATATATAAACTACCATGGATATTCCACTGAAACAACTCATCATAACAAATCTTGTATTATTATGAAATCTTTTATTATGCATGTTTATTTCCTTATATCTTGGATTATTTATCACCAACTTATTGCTCAAATTTATGAAAATAACTAAAATTCAAAAATGAAAGAACAAGAAAATGTACACACCATCCACACAAATGAAAACAAGAAATATCTTGGGAAACCTGATATGGGATAAAACCCAACTATAAGATGAGGCCTATGCTTTTCTCTCTTTTCTTCAATTATGAAATTGAAAATAAAAAGAAAGCAACATTCACTATGGAGTTGCCTTTGACACTATGGCCTGAACAACTTTGACAAAATATTCTTCCTCCTCTTTTATGCTCTCAAATATTTTTCCTAGATGCTCTTCTCAACTATGGAACAAGTACAATGCTAAAATAATGGAATCCCCCTCTCTTCTTAATGACCTAAGATTTAACATAGCTTGATAGTCATTAAGGGTTGGGGTTTTTGCATGCCTCAACCCTCAATTAGTGTTAGGTTTTGGACCTTCTATAATTTTCTTGAATGTACACACGTGACTATCCCCACATGTGTGAGCAATGGGGGTTGATGTGGCATCCACTCAGTACCATGGTGGTCAACAAGGTAGGTCAACTTGTGGGAGGCATAACTTCTGCATACGAGATCTAATTGAGTTGATTTTCACATTTTTGGAAAGGTATCAGTGTGTAGAACAACACTGAGGGGATGGGATCTATTCTCACAAAGTTTTGACCTAAAAAATTGTTTTTATTTGATGCCTCAAAATGGCTCTGGAAGGTTCTGGACCCCAAATTTCCAAACTGGGACTTGCCACTAAAATGCGCCCTACAAGCCAATTCCTCCATTTTTTCCTCCTATAAAATACCAAGATGGAATGAAAAATTATGTAATCATCTATTCTAGATCATTGAGATTATGCCCATTATGTAAATATATGATTATATAAATAAAGATATCTCTTTTTGAAGACTATTGTGTTGAGTTATGTTTATAATTATTTAAAATTTATATTTTTCTTTGAGCGAAAGAATGTGTAGTTGAAGAAGCCAAGAATTGATACATTGATGAGCTAAAGAAGTTGTAGAAACAGGTGTATGTTGGGGGTCCCCCACTTGAGGAAACCTATGAAGGCTAAATAAGTGCCATGTTTTGCAGTCCATAGTTACTGGTAATTCCAACCATACACAATTATTTACTCTGCATTGTATTGAGTTCTGTATCTTGCTTGGTTGTTAACTAGATCCAATTACTTTGTGGTAGAAATAAATAAATATGGAAAATATAATTTTGATATTTCTGTCATGGTTAGTTAGAGTGGCACATCCATGATGGTGAAACCAAAAATACAATAAAGTTGTCTTCTTAGAAGTCTAGTATTTCAACAAGTTTCATAGGAGCAAAGATACATAACACAAATAGGTTGTAAAAACAAGAGATTAGAATCACAGGGAGAAAGGTAATAAGTACCTATCCTCCCTCCACTCTTCCCAAATTAGGATCCTATAAAATTCAATACACAATTATTCAAATGCATGTGCAAAAGTAGAAAAATTCATTTAGATAAGCAAAATCACAAATCAAAACTAGACTTATTGCAAATGGAAAGGGATATTTTGTTGAACTTGAAACTTGGCACATCATAAGCACTGGTTTACATTGGGATACTAATTATGAGTTATATGCTTCATGAGAGACAAGAGTAGAAGTGGATATTATTTTCATACTTTTTTCTTTTTAGAAAGCTTAAGAAAATTAAAGACATCAAACAAGATGATATCTAAAACATGTCGTTAGGGATGTACAAAAAGTGTATAAGGAGATGGTTAAATAAATAATAACAATTAAATCATAGGAGGATATATCCCAACAACAACATGCACAAAACATATGTAATCATTTTTTTTTTATGTCTAATTAGAAAATTTAACTATCACATGAAATACTAATTTTCAATTATTTTGTTGCAAAAAATAAAAACTGGAACCCATTCAACACTCGTTGCTATGTTAGGATTTTCAATTTACAAAACCATGTATATTATACTACAAATGTAGATATACTCATTACACTTTATTTCTATATTTGTAGATGGAACATGAAGAGGTAAAACAAAATCAAGCTAATTAACAAGAAATTGCAAATAACCCAAGTACAATATCCCTTGCAAGTGATGAAGAAATGAGGCGTGCAAGTAGGTCAAGCAATGACATAATTTCAAGTGATGATGTTGATCAATGCAATTGAATGGTACAAGTTTTATATTTTGGAATTTTTTTTTTGTAATAATAAAAAAATTAGTTTAATGTCAACATATTGTCCAATTGGTATGATGATGGGTTATCATAATAGTTGTAAAAATTATTTATTGACATTTTAATGATCATGGACCTTTATGTTGTTCTATTTTGTATGATGAAGGGTCTCTATTTATATATAATAAAATGACTTACTTATTCTATTGCAATCTCCTATTGTTGAAGAGAATCTTACCTAAGGATAAATAAGATCCCTCACCGACCTTGTCTCAGTCAATGATAAAAAAACATGATATACAACAATGTGTTTTTCCACTAGATATAGTGTGATTTATCATAGTACATGGAATGAGGAGAAATGGATCTTACCTTTTCCCAATGGCTGTCCTTGCGTAATCTCGGCTAATGTAGCTCTAGAGATCCAACTCCAGCTCCTAACACTTGCTTCCTACACACAATAAGACCACAAATTCCGATCTCAAGACTCTTTAAGCAATATGAATACAAAAAATCACCTAGATTTAATATGATCTACTAAAAAAAGAACATATCTGCCATTAACTTGTATATAGAATTTAATACAATAGATAAAGGAGGGGAAAATCATATAGATCTATATTAATAAATGAAGAACCATTATATCAATCAAGCTTGAGTTCTTGATTGAAGGCTCCTTCTGGATCCATATTTTCGATGCTCCTCCTTGGCCACTTGAGCATCCCTCTCTATTTCACCAGTGCAATGACTCTCAAACTCTAGCTCTCTCCCCATCTCCTTAATTTTGCCTCTTCTTATAGAAATTTAGAATACATTGGAGATATGCTCCATGAAATGTGAGTTAGGTCGATACAAGTCATGGATAGGATTGATGACATGTGAACTAAGTAATTACAAGTCATATATAGGCTTGATGGCATGCTAAGTAATCAAACATGTCCAACCCACCCCGTGTCATGTATCCTAGGTGTCAGGCATGACACAAGAGGAAACATGTCTAACACATGTACGACATGTGTCATGTTCATAGGACATGTGCCAAAAATTTGTCATGTTTAGAGGACATGATAAACACGTGTTTGACACTTGACCCTCAATGTGTCTCGAAAATAGGACACGTTTCCTGCATAGAGAAGGACCCATGATCATGTTTTCTCATGCAAGTTGCAGCTGTGAGGTGTTTCGATGTGCATCCAAGGATCATTTTTCCTTACTATTTCTATTTAAAGAGGTTCCCACCCCCTCCATTTCACCCACCCTAGTAATTAAAAGTGACATTCTCCTTTATCTTTAATTTTCATCCTTTTACTTAAATTTTTAATGTTACCATTAATTGTTTTAGGATGTTTGAGAGTGGTTCTAACCTCATTGGACTTCATATGGAGAAAGTAGAAGTCTAGGTCCCATTCAAAATTCAACAGACTTAACATTTTTCAGGATTTCAATATTGACAATATTGCAATGTTTCCACTGGATTCTATCATGTATGAGGGTATGGAACTGGCATTTAATCAAGAGCACCAAGCCATTTATGTACCTCAATGTTGGTGGCATTGATTGTTGAACTGTTTCGTCATGAACCTAGTAAAAATGTACCCTTCACTCAAGTATAAACTATTATGTTGAACTCTTCTCTTTGTCATCATGTCAGGTGACTTGATGGTGTATGCGCACACCAACCTTCATCTTATTTATAGGCATAGAGAAGAGTGGCTGAAGGGAAAGACAAAGATGCAAGATGTGTTTCCTGATGATATGGGTTTGGACAATAGTGTTGAGTTGGCATTATCCAACTTGGATATTAATGAACCAATGATATATTCGATCACTTTTGATGATGGTGATCCTCTTGAGGGGTCATCCTCCACATCAACATATGCATAGGTTACATTGGATATAGAGGAGGAGGAGGAGGAGGATGGAGGAGAGAGTAGTGGCAACAATGGAAATCTCGATGATTATGACATGGAGGACTACTGACAATCATGACTCATGAGATATGTGTTTATTTCATATATGTTTCTAGTATCTACCCTATGGTTGTTTTTCATTTTCCATTGGCTATCCCACCTATAGTATTAGTGACTCTAACTCGATATCTATTTACATTGTAATACAATTTGATTTTGATGACTTAATGAGATTGAGAATGACACAAATTATGGTTCTAATTTCTTGTGTGATCGAGGTGGATATCGATGGCCACCCACCTTTTCCAACTGGCTCAAAATCATTTTCTAGAAATTTTGGTAATTTACTATTTTTAGCAGTTTTTAACTTCTAGGGCCATTTTGAGGGCCTAAATGAAGGTTTTTTGGGATAGATATTCTCAATGATGGTCGAAGGCTCGGTTTGAGCCCCATAAATGAATCTCCTCGACAATACCTTTCCAACGATATATCGTGCTCCCCAAACATAGATTGTATGCCAAAGTTACGCCCCCGGGAAATTGACACACCAAACTACCCAAAACGGGGTCCACAAAACTGTTGGCTTTTCATCTTCCGAGGTTATGGTTTTGGATTTTGATTACGATAAAAAGGAATTTGGAGCCTCATTGTAAAATCATCTTCTTGCGAATGCGAGTAGTGGACACATCTCTTCTCAGAGATAAGCTTCCACCATTCTAGCGAGTCTTTCACTCTATAGTTTTACAGTCTTTGTACATTTTGGCTCATTTATAGAAAATTGTGTTTTACTATATCTTTGTGTTTATGGTTGCATCTTTGATACATTTCTGTTATATTATTGGATATCCTAGATATCTCTGTACATTTATTTATTATATCTCTTCTCTCATTTTGTGCTTAAAATAATCTGGATCAGTGGTATCAGAGAAGGATACTCTTGATCGTTCTTCAGTGCATGTCCCCGACGAGGTCCGAGTATAGCAAGTCGTGTCTTGAGCTTGTGTTATCGGACTAATCGGTAGGTGTGGACACTAACAGATCTCCCTAGATCCACCTGGATCTAGACCAAAACAGGACAGGACATGACTCTTTCCCTAAGTTATGACCATTGAATTAGCTAGTAAGGAGGAACACGTGACATACCTTTGTATCGCTTCCTAGGGTCTCTGTTGCTCCTACTTCGCTCCGGTGCTCTCGTGAGGTCAAGACCAAGACAAAAAAAACCAACCAAAGTGAATATAGAAAAATGTATTCAATTGTCAACTTATGTATATGATCAAGGAGTTACACAATAAAGTAAGAATGACTTTATGGGAAAAGGACATGTCGCTGTATCATATTAATCGAAAGTAGAAGATACAACCTGATCGCCTCGATGCCGCAAGCTTCTTTTCAGTGACTCTTGGTTCCAACACACACACTTGCTCTGTCCTTGCATGAAGAAGATCCAATTCCTTTTGACAGATCTACTAGAGTCTCCAAGCTTCTGTTCAAGCTGGATTCTTCACACAATTCCTTCACCAATTCTTCAATTAATCTTGCTTAACCTTTTCCATGAGAATCCTTTCAATATATAGGAGAGGATGAGTTGGTTACATGGATGAGAATGATCCCACCAAATCAGGGAAACCAGTAAAATGACAACCATTCGAATGCCAACCCATGTTCTAGAAGATCCCCTTCTAGAACCCTCAAGACTTCTTCCCTTTTCCAATCTTGAAAACAAGTTTGCACCCTAAGTATAGAGCACAGTGCGAGAAGTTCACACCCTAGCTAAAGGTGGCCTACGAGAATGGGTCATTCTCGCACCCTAGGCTATAGACAACCTGCGAACTCACTTTGAAAATATGTTTTCTGGAAGGAGATAAATGCCACTTTTCTTAGGAGAAAGTTCTTGTTGGGAGCCTAAGCACACCATTGTTAATACATCACCAAGATGAACAAAATCATGTGTAACAGCTTGTCTCTCTTGAATAAAATCTCTCTCGCACGTCCAAGAAACCCTCCATGGTGGAAGAAAAGAAAAATGACAAAGAAGACGATTCTATTAATCTGTTGCTTGGGCAAGCTCTCATGCAACATAGGGACGAAATGATGGAGAATTTTTCCCACATACTACAATTCCTGCCGATAAAAACATGCGCATCTTCATCAAGAGACCACTTTGGAAGTATCTCTCCTTTCAAGGTACAAGTTAATTTTGATATTCCCATATTTGAAGGACTGATAGATGCGGATGCCTTAGAAAAATAGTTAAATATGCTAGAAGGTTATTTCTGTGTTCATAACTTTTCCGACAGGGAAAATATCACCTTCGCACTCCTTAAGGCTCTCCCCCATGTCAAACATTGGTGGGAAACTTACTGGGAGAAAATTTACACAGAGGAGTCTAGAATATATGGGGCTGATCTCACTTGGGATTTTTTTGTCGATGCGGTAAAGGAACAATATTAACCTGTTGACAACTTTGAGGACCAATACATGAGATGGACCACACTATGACAAGAGAGGGGCCAAGAAGTTCTGGATTTCACCAATACATTCCATACCTTGTGTACCGATATGGGTATCAAATACTCTGATACTCTGATACCATGGGGCTCTACACAGATACATCCAAATTGAAATGGATTTTCTGGACATCTCATCACTCTGTGCTGCTTATCGATATGTTGTTAAAATTGAGCAAAAATTTAAGAAAAAGAACAAACGAGAGTTTGGGTTTGAAAATCTGCAACAACCAAAGTATGATAAATATGGCCCTAACAATCAGTCTCCCAAAAACCAGTCCAAGCCATAGGAAAAGAAGGGTCACGGGAAGACAAAGAAGGACACCAAAAAATGGTGTGATTTCCACAAAATCCCTTTGCACAACACCGATGAATGTCACTCAAAACAGTCATTGATGGCTGAGATGAAAGACAAGGAGCCAAACCCTGATTCATAATATGATTATGAAAATACATTTAAAAGATAGATCATCAACGTAGACCCCACTACTATTGTCGTGACTGCAACAATTCAACCAGAAGAACCAACAGATCCTGAAGAGGGGGAGCACCTTTTTCATTCACAGATGTGAGTGAAGGGGACCCCGCTACATTTTATTGTTGAAAGAGGAAGCTAGAATAACCTCATCTCAGCAGAGGTCGTCAAATAATTGGGATTGTCGACAACACCACACCCGCATTCATACAACATTGGGCGGCTTCGCCAGGGATGAGATCTCCATGTCAGCCAGCAGTTCCGATTGTCATACGACATCCAACCCTTCAAGGATGAGGTATTATGTGATGTTGACCCACTGGATGTCTATGATGTTCTCTTGGGAAAACCATATATGTGGATGTGTCATGCTGTTTATGAGTCTCGACCCCACAGTGTCATTGTTTCTCTAGGGGGTCATCTCTATAGAATACCATATGTATTTCTAACTATTGTTACACCTAAATAGTGCCACAAGGTGGTATCTCATACTACAAAATCTAGCTTCTTCACAATTTGTTCAAAAGGTGAACAAAAGGATACTGCAACCACTACAACCTCAGCCCAAGCACCTTCTATACAACAGAAGTAGGTCAAAAAGATTGCATTAAAATGTAAAGATTCCTTCTACACACAATCATCTCATGTAGCCAGACTAGTTAAAAGGTCCAACCCTTCCAGCCACAGGTTCGTGACAACCTTCAACAAGCTAAGAAACACAACTTCTCCAACAAGGCAAGCAACTCATCAAGATCCAGATCCAACAAATGGTTTTCCCTCTCCCCTAGGAAATCAACGCAATGGAGACCATTGATTCCTAAGGAGGGAGGATTGATCCAGGTGGATATCGGTGGCCACCCACCTTTTCCAACTGGATCAAAACCGTTTTCTGGCAATTTTGGTAATTTCTTATTTTTAGCAGTTTTTAACTTCCGGGGCCATTTTGAGGGAATAAATGAAGGTTTTTTGGGATCGAGCTTCTCAATGATATAAAAACGCTTTGATATATCCCCCTAAATGAATCCCCTCTATGATACCTTTCCAACGAGCTATCTTGCGCCCCAAACGAAGATAGTATGCCAAAGTTACGCCCTCGAAAAGTTGACACACCAAACTACCCAAAATGGTGTCCACAAAAATGTTGGATTTTCATCTTCTGGGCTTAGGGATTTGGATTTTCTTTATGATAAAAAGGACTTTGGAGCATCATTGTAAAATCATATTCTTGCGAATGCGAGTAGCGGACACATCTCCTCTTAGATATAAGCTGCCACCATTCTAGCGAGTCTTTCATCCTGTAGTTTTACAGTCTTTGTACATTTTCACTCATTAATAGAAAATTGTGTGTTACTATATCTCTGTGTTTATGGTTGCATCTCTGATAGATTTCTGTTATATTATTAGATATCCAAGATATCTTTGTACATTGCTTTATTATATCTCTGCTCTCATTTCATGCTGGAAATAATCTGGACCATTGTGTGTTTAGTATTTGTCATTTGATCATCATCGATGTTAAAATGCATTATGTTACATGTTTTGTATCATGAAAATATTATAGTTTCTAACCAAATATGAATATTTATGTCTATATTTCATTTTTGTATGTGTAGTTTTCAATTATTTTTCACACACACACATGAATGTGTCCTTCGTGTCCTATTTTTGGGGTCGCCATGTCATGTGCCATACACTCATATTTATGTGTCCTTTGTGCCCCATGTCATCGTCTCAGGTGACTTAGATGGCATGTGAACTAAAAGATTACAAATCATGCACAATTTCGATGCTCAATTATGATATTTTTCTCTATCATGAGTTTTTTTCTCAAGTTCCATCCTCAATTGTGAGATTTTTCCAACTTAGCATGGACTTTTTTTTTTCAATTATGAAATAATTCTTATTTCATAAATTATGAAATTGTGACAAGATAATTAGCTCCTTGTGAATTGAGAATTTTACTCAATTATGTAATTCTAGCCTCATAACATCTAATAACATGTTTGCAAAACCTATGGTGGAAAATACAAGTATAACATATGCCCCCCTAATATTGAGGCCAGAAGAGGAAATGATGGCCAAAATACATTATGAAAATTCACGGTGACGAGTGGCATAAGAAAGGATCTCAAAGATCAAGGAACTAGTGTGTTCGAGCAATCGATCATCAACCAAGCACATATATATCATCCTCGAGGTAGGAATACCCATGCTTGAAAGAGAAAAAAAGCATGGTTGCGAACACAATACACTACAAATACATGGAATGAAATGAAAAACCATGGCCACAAAAACGTACATGGTGGATCCATGTCATCAAAAAAATTATAGACACAAGAAAATACAATGTGGGTCTATGTCACAACATACATCAAGAAGATATCGAGTACCAATGAGATTCCCCCATAATATTCAAATTACTCATACAATAATGATATACTTCATCGCAAATTGGGAAGGATAATATGAATGAGCGATGTGGCTCCAAACCTAAGGTATTTGTCCTAAATCCCGATGGTACGATTCTATAACATGCAAACAAATGAGATGATATTGATCATGGTTGAAACCATCTAATTATTGGTCATTAAGGTATAGCGTTAATAGATTTAAGGGAATCCATCGATGATGAGAATGGAACCTAAGGTGCCTAACACAATATAGCGAGTGTGAATAGAGGATCTGATGTTTAACACTTTTAGAATCAATCAATCAAGAGTCAATGATGTAAACCCACTATATATCACAAGAAATCTTGCCATCGGGGATTGAAATCTCCAAGGTACTATCTAGTTTCTGTATCCCTCTCCTAGATAACATGCTAAAATTGATAGGAAGAGATCCATCGAAGGAGGGCCTTAATGTATCCTCTATCAGTTAACATGAAACATACACTGAGAGATGATATGAAGAGATATAATCACCCAATACAATTGACATAGGATGGCCGACTTGGATGGTCAACAAGATAGTAGATGGTTGGCACTTCCCTTGAACATATAGCATGACATAATGATGACCCAAAATAATTGACCTAATATCACCACCGATATAGTGCAACAATGCATGAGGTATTGAAGCACTCTCTATAATGACTAGAAGAGTAACCAACTGAAGGAATATATGAATCATACTGATGGTATACAACTCTTAGGTAAGATATAACCCAAATGTAAGACAATGGTGCAAATAGGTGCCATGTTCAAGGCTAACACGACTGATGGCTACCAATTTTGGTAAGTACAAATCAATGGTAAACCCCAAAACCACCCCTCAATATTTTTTCTGAGTGTCTCCTTCATGGTTTAATGAGTGCATTCTTGATTCGAGCTTGACATGAATAATACTCTATGACCAACAATTCATTAATCTTAAAACTAAAAGAGACATACAAGTGTGATCGATGGTGTATTTTTCATATAGTTTATGAGTCCAAAAAAGAGGTAAAAGTATACTTCTCAAGTGTATTTTTCATGGTTTAACGAGCACACAAAAGAGTTAAAAGTTATCTCGTCGTGTGTCTTTTTCATGGTTTAACAAGCATGAAAAAGAGTTAAAAGTGAGTCGTCTACAGAGAACAAGTAGCTTAACAACATGCATTATGTTCCATGCACGAGGAACCAACCTAAGGAAAATAAATGTAGACTAGTACTGAAAAGTAAGGTCCACTCATAGGTGTGGTTCTCTCCATGGATATAGGGTCACAAAATAGAGGCAATATAATGCAAAAGGTAGGAGGTCAAGTGTGACTGCAATGGCAGTTAGCAGGATCAAGGAAAACAACAATGCAACAATAGGCACCAAGACATAAGAAGTAAATGCATATGAGGCTCTAAAGGAACATAAAAATGACAAGAACCCCTTGGGATATGGACATGACATAGATGAAGAGAGAAACATTAGGCTCAACTTGGAGTCATGGAGGGTCTAAAGGAGGGATCTCGAGCCTACAAGGAATCACAACATGAGCACCGGATGACAATCATGGTGCTAACTAAGATTCCCATGAAGGATACACACTACTGTTCAAGTTACAACATGAAAAAAGAGAATGGCTAATGCTGAAACATGATGGGATCAAACCTAAGGCATTATGACGATAAAATGGAGGGTTAATAATGCAAGATGGTATTGCAGGATAGTTTCATAGTTACAAGCTCACATTTGCAAGGAGACAATCTAGTCACACATGAACAATTGACCATTCGTGGACAACCCCACAAATTGAGGGGTCCCTACCATGCCCCCTTGTGGAGGGGCATGATTTGTAGCAACCATTTACTGTGGCTAGGGAGGAAACAAATGTGTCAAAACAACAAGATTTTGAGGAGCTTTTTGATGGGAAAAGTACCTATGAATTTCATCCATTTTTGGACACCGGTGAGTAGGATGGTACTCCCCACAAATGTTCTAGGGGAACTTATTCTTATTCTTCTCCTTAGTGTCTCCACCAGGATATTTTTGGGTTTTTGGAATCCCACGCTCATTGGGATAATTATTTTTCTTATTTTTCTTCTTTCCTCTAGGTTACTGAGGATTCATCGGTTATATGGACTGCATTGAATTCACCTCATAGGTTTGAGAGAGAACCTAGAAGTTTGAGTGGTGGGCACAATAGTTGGTGGGTGTGATAAAATGTTCAGTTGACCCAACTGTCTAGATAAGTATCCCATAGAGATATTGGATACATAACCGACCACACCATCGATATGGGGTCCTAGGTTTGGCTTGTGCAGATATGTTGACGAACTTGACGCATGCTAGATAATATTATATAAGGTGACATAATAAGAGTAGATTAAGTCTAAATGTTGGGCATGTAAAATGGCTCGCTCTTAGTAACTACCCTTTCCATAACTATATCCTTGGCTATGGGTGGTAAAAGAGACTTAGTGAACCAATCCATATGAACTTGGTCAAGAATGTGAGCCTTAATGAGCCTATGTTGCCATCTCCACTCATGAACATGATCGGAGATGTCAATGGAAGTATCTTGGCACAAAGACATTAAAATCTCTATTCTTATCTTATACTTGATTGGTAACTGAAAATTTGTTAAATTCACCATAGCCAAGGCATTGAAGATATTAAAGGAATCACCCTTAAGTTTGATATACCATTTAGCGACACCTCCAATTATGGATCTATGGAAAATATGCAATCAAATAATTTCATCAATCAAAGAGTTGGATGAGCACCAAATATGGTAATTAATGATGTGCATTGAAGGGTCTTCTCCTAGTTTTCCATCAAATTTGGGCATGTTCGAGGGTAAATTGACATGAATAACTGACCATAGTGGGTTGTGGAGTATGGGGTCATTCTTTAACTATGACAATTATGGAAAGTATAACATCACCAAGAAAGGCAACTGAATGTAGGAAAATGGATTCTGGTTGTAGGATGAAGAAACGTATGGAACATATGGAGCTTGAGGTGCCTCTATATTCAAGTTTTTGGAGGGATACTGGTTTCCAAAAGGATTGTTTCCCCTAGGTTGATCTTCCCTAGGAAATAAATCACTCCTAGGAACATTTTATCCCCTAATACCATACATGCCACCAAGAGGATGGCATCCATAGAAAAAGACACTCCAGAAACATTTTTTCTTCCTAGACCATACATTCCCCCAAGAGGATTCAACCTATAGAGACATAGGTATGCCCCCAAATATTAACACCTCCTAGACCATGACTTCCCCTAAGGGAAAGACCCCCAGTAATAGAAGTGTATCCAAAAGGATAACCACCTCCTTGACCATAACTTTCCCTAGGGGAATTCCCCCAAGAATAGAGTTATAATGGAAGGAACATTAACCCCCAAACCATGATTTCAATCAGGAACAAAGGTATAAGTGTAAGGAAAAATACTCCTCAAAACATAATTTTCCACAGAGGGAATGCCCCCAGGAACATAGGTATAAGTGGAAGGAAAAATACCTCCCAAACCATAACTACCCCTATAGGGAATTCCATAAGAACATATGTATACACATAAGGATTAGGACTTCCAAGAATAGGTTTGCTACCCCATGAAATGTTGAGTCCCCTTGAAATTCTACTACCCCTAGCTTGACTAGGAGAAGCCCTAGACCCATCATGTAAATTCCAACCAAAAGGAAAACCAAGGTTCAAAATTTCCAAACTGCCTATAGGAATTTCAGAAGTAGGAGGAAATATACTTCTAGGGTTTGAACCAGGGCTTGCAACCCCACTGGATGTAGAGAAATATGTGGGGATCAAAACAAATGTTATGTGCGTGCTAATTCTAGGTACACTTATGGAAGGAAAAGCAATTACTTTTGGTGTTCTCCAAATGGATAAACTTGATGTACTAGAAAAATATGGTGTAGGTCTTATGGCACTAATAGACGACAAGGAGGACATCATAGAGGTGACTCCTGTAACACTTGTCAATGGGATTGAAATTTTATCCATATTGGACAAAAGACTTGGTCTTGACATCATGTGAGGATCACTAAAAAAGGAAAAAGGCTCACTAAAGTGTCCCCTTAATTGAAGAACTACAGGGTCTCTCAGACTAGTCAAAGGAGGGTTAAAATTGGGTGGAGGACTCTCGTTGACCACTTCAAATTCTAATTTTTCACTCTCCTAAGATCTTTCGTCAAACTCTATAGGCTCTATGTCACCTACCACCCTCAGTTTAAGAGGTGGTTGTTCCTCAACCACATGATAAATTCCTTGTTGTCGACGAGAATAACGAAGCAATTGGTCTACCTCGATGAATAAAATGTGTTATGAAAATAAACAAGAATCAATCTATGGCCGAATTAGACACAAAACTAAAGAGATCACCCCTAGTTAATCTAGGCTATCAACAAGAAAAATAGTGGATAAAGGGGCCTTATGAAAGCCAACCATCTAGGAGATGTCAAGTCCCCGAAATATTGGTTAGAAAAGGCGTGAGAAATGGTT
>JZKD02S0497626.1:257630-278937 GCA_000966675.3 Picea glauca | reverse complement strand
TGTTTATTTATTACTGCTCATTATTGGATAATAATTCTACATTGATATAACATTTGAAGAAAAAGGATTATAATTATGTTATTACTGATTCACCCCCCTCTCAGTAATCCAACACTTCTAGCATCAGATTTTTCATTGAATGGTTTGTTGTTTTTCTTTGTTTTTTACCTTTACTATCTCACTTGTATGTCCTTAGTGTGCCACCGGCCAAGGAGGACCCTCTTCCATGCCAATTTTTTCAACCAAACCATGCTCATGTCTTGGTAAACCAACCCTCTAATTGACCCATAAATAAAAAAAACCAACCATTCATAACTTGAGGTGGTCTAGCTTTGCAATTTGGCAGTTAGGTTCAAACTTTAGGACAAACATATTTTGGCGTCATTGCTGGGGAACAGAGTAATTAAATATCTTTCCATGGTAGAATGAAAATGATCATATCTAACCTTTGATAGTGAACAAATATCAGACACATTCATACTTCCATATTTCCCCTGACGATTCCACTGAGTAAACTTGAAAAAATAAATACCGGCTCCTAGAAAAGAACTCAAGAAATCCAAATCTGAGGACACCAGAGACACTAAGGCTCATACTAGCCATGATAAGGACACAATAGTCTCTAATCTAGAAAGAAAACTAATAAAATACACCTTAGCTCAAATATATACCTCACCCCTCAAGGGTAAAGTTGCACCTCAAGAATCTATTGTTCTTCATCATCACAAGAAGCTTGAATTTGCTAGCCCTGAGAATCACAATTCCAAGGAACCACATACACCTTGAACTCCTGCCTCTACTTCATCATATATTCCATCATCCACCCCTATATATCCAATCAATATTCAAATTCATATTGCCCAAACAGTGGTCCTTAACAAGATGGATGCCATAATTGTTGCTAGATATGCACCCCTAGTTCTTCCTGTAGGCTTACATGCACTCCCAACCACATATTACATGAAATATTTTCCCATATATAATGGGGAAGGAGATTTCATAGCTGAGGAACATGTAGTAGCCTTCTACAACTTTGCAGACAACTTTAACATTGACTATGCAGATGTGTGGATGAGGTTTTTTGTACAAAGCCTTAATGTGGAGGTAAGAAAATGGTTATGGGGCCTCCCTCCAACCTCGATTGCAGATATTGATGCATTAGATGAAGCTTTCATAAATAAATGGGGGGATAGAATGGATTATTTGTATTGCATCACTGAGTTTGGGGCCCTTAGGAGAAATAATGGTGAGTCTATTTTGGACCTCACCAAGAGATTTAATAATATGTATGGTAGGATCCCAGATGCGATAAAACCAATTGAACCCTCTGCCAAGATCACTTATGCCAATGAATTTGATGCATAATTATCTCTTTTCTCGAGGGAGAGAATATCCACTACCTTTTTATCCATGCAAGAAGAAACCATTGAGGTTGAGTCCAACATCTTGGCATCATATAGGTTAAATACTATATCTAAAAAGGACAAGAAGAAACAGAGAGAGGAATCCCCTACCTCCTCTAACCCATCGACATATGATCCAAAAATTGATGAAATGACCAAAAAATTGAAGGATCTGATGTCTGAAATAGCTAAACGGAAATGGGAATATAAACAACCAAACAAAGTTATTGAAGGGGATAGGAACAGAGATCCCAACCAGTTTAGAAGTCCAAATGATACCCCTCAGATAATGCAGAGAGAGGATGAATGTTGATGACCAAAGAGTAGTACCTCCTTTCCAAAAAATTTAGATTGAGGATATGGATGCCGATAGTGATGTTATGGATGATGATGTTGTACTTTTCAATGCAACAGATTTTTACACTAGTCACTTAATGCAACAAGATTATGAGGTAGCATAATTGTTAGATCAATTTGATATTGAGATAGGGGAAGAGGGAGTTATTCAAGGCCAACCCGAAAATAAATATGACTTGAGGCCTAGAATAGACACTCCTAAAGCCAACACCTATGATCAAAACAGAAAAACAAAGGTTCCTCCCAATCCAAATCCAAGCAAGTGTTCATTGGATAAATCCCACAAACCTCCTCCATATAAAATTGTTGTCCCTAAAGTAAAGGAAGTTAATAGGCCACAAGAATCTTTCATCCTAGAGAATGAGTTGAGAAATATCAAGATCCATGTACCTATGTCAGAATTGTTGAAAAATTATCCTTTCAAACAATCCATTATGAAGGTTCTGCAACCACCTACTTTTGTTGTAATTTCTGATGTAATTAGTCTGCAGGATGAGAACCCGACCATTACTGTGGTCCCACAAATTGAGGATGGATCTGATGCTTCTCCAACATTCTGCATATCTCTAAATGTCCATGAAAATATCCTACATAACTGTCTCATGGACTCAGGTGCCTCACACAATGTCATGCCTAAATTTGCTATGGAGGAACTAGGTCTGGAGATCACCAAGCCCTATCAAGACCTTTACTACTTTGACTCCAAAAAAATCAAATATTTGGGATTAATAAAGGGTCTAGTGGTTTCTTTGGCATAGTTACCCATGAAAAATGTAGTTATGGACATCATTGTGGCTAACATTCCCCCCAATTTTGGTATTCTTTTGTCCAAGACGTGGGCCAAGAAGGTTGGGGGATCATTACAAATGGACCTCACATTTGCCAACATCCCTATTTTCATAGGAGAGCACATGAGGCTATAAAGGGAGGTAAGATTGGCCTATATTGTTAGTGACCATCAAAATCCAATAAAACACCCAATTCATGCTGTTGAGGATGATATCGGCTCATCTATTTTTCATCTAAATAATGAGGAACCATAAATTACAATCACCAAATGCAAAGATCAATATTTGACATATCAGTAGAATAAAGTGTGGAAGACGTATTTTGATGGCTCTTCATCATAAAAAGGTTATGGGGCTGGTATAGTCATCATTTCTCCTGCGCAGGAGGTCATAATGATATCTTATAAGATGGAATTCGAGACTACTAACAATATAGCTGAGTATGAAGCTTTGGCGCTTAGATTGAGGGTTGCTAAAGACATGGCCATTGAAATTTGTGCAGTCTTTGGTGATTCTGAGTTGATCATTAATCAATTCAAGAACATCTATCAAGCTAAACAATAGAGTCTCAAACAATACATGAATGAGGTGTGGGACCTGGTTGATAACTTCTTTATGGAATTTAATATTTCCTTCATCCCTAGAGAGGAAAATCAAAAGGAAGATTCTTTGGAATTGGTTGCCAACACCTTCAAACCTCCCATTGGCCCAAATATCAAGTATCAGGTGGAAGTAAGATATAGCACAACCATACTAGACAACATAAATAAATGGTAGGTCTTTAGTGATGACCTGGAGCTCCAAAGATTTATGAAAACCATAGAAGAATTCTCCAATATCTCTATAGATCAATAGGGTAAAGATGATGAATAAGAGAATAAAAAAACATGTCATCTGATGAACAAAGTAGTTGGCCAAAACATTGTGTAACTTAAAACAAACGACGTCCCTAGGGCTCTAGTGCCACTGGAAAGGTTATTTGACATTTATGACGTCTCAAGAGGAGCTACCATAAAAAATCAAGAAGAGGAAGTGATGGATTGCACCATTGGGAATGTTGAAAATCCAAAATAGTCAAACTATCCAAGGAACTGCCTCCAGAACATAAAAATAGGTATGTCATCCTGATGAAAAAGTTTGCTGATATTTTTGCATGGTTGTATGAGGATTTGAAGACATTTGAAACTGACATCATCCAAAACAAGATCCTTCTAAAGGTTGGTTCTAAGCCATTCAGATAGAAGATCGGGAAATTTAATCCCATGTTGATGTCCATAATTGAAAAAGAGTTGAAAATAATTCTTGATGTCAGAATTATTATTCCCTTGAGGTACTCAGATTGGGTGTCCAACTTGGTACCTGTGAGAAAAAAGAGTGGGGAAATACACTTGTATGTTGATTTTCGAAATCTCAACAAGTGTTCTCTAAAATAAAACTACACCCTACCCATGATGGACCATATTTTACAAAGGGTTGTAGGTTCCCACATAATTTCCTTGCTGGATGGGTACTCTGGTTATAACCAGATAGCAGTATGTGAAGAAGACAAAGAAAAAACAACATTCACCACCCCTTGGGGGACATTTATGTATGAAGAAATGCCCTTTGGGATGATGAATGCAGGGGCCACCTTTTAGAGCATGATGGATGTAGCTTTCATGGGGGAGAAAGACAAATTTTTGGTTATATATTTGGATGACATCACCATTTTCTCCAAATCAGATGAGGAGCATTTACAACACCTTGAGCAGATCTTCTGAAAATGCAGAAGGTATGCAATCTATTTGAATCCTAAGAAGTCCCACTTTGCTATGCCAGAAGGTAATCTCCTAGGACACATCATGTTCACATGAGGTATAAAAATAGACCCTAAGAGAGTGGAGGCCATTCAAAAAATTGAAATTCCCAGAAACAAGAAGTTTATTCAGTCTTTTATAGGCAAAATAATTTTTTTGAGGTGCTTTGTGCCAAACTTTGTTGAAATCAAAAGGCCTATCACCAACATGATGAAGAAAAATGTTGTTATCAAGTGGTCAAAAGAGGATAAATTATCATTCCAGAGGATCAAATAAGCCCTTGGTTGAAGCCCCTATATTAGTCATCCCTGACTATGCCAAAGAGTTCTTTATATTTTCTTTCGCTTCCGAGGAAACCATTGCTACTGTGCTACTGCAAAACAATGAAGAAGGGAATTAAGAACCCATATCCTTTTTCATCAAATCCCTCTGAGATGTTTAGATAAGGTATGATATATCATAAAATAAGGTCTATGAATTGGTCAAAGCATTGAAATCCTTCAGGTTGTATGTGTTACAATCTAACATAACAGAGTTTGTTCCTAGTAGCAGTGTTAAAGAGATTTTGGTCTAGCCAGACAGTGAAGGGAATAGATGAAAATAGATTTTCAAATTGCTGGAGTATGACCTAGACATAAATCCCACCAAGTTGGTCAAGGGATAAGGACTTTCCAAGTTGTTATCAGAATCAAACTGTAAGGTGTTGGAATTGCATCAGAGCTTCACCCAATATGATGCACCCATGACATAGTCTGGACAAGAAAACATGTAGGTATTTGAAAAATACTCTTATTCACCTTGGTTCAAAGATATTATTTACTTTCTACAACACCTAGAATTCCCATCACATGTGAAGAAGACGAGCGCCATATCTCTTGAATTAAAAGCTATAAAATTTTTCATTTTAAATCAGAACCTGTATTGGAGGGATCCTGTTGGCATCCTATTAGAGTGTCTTGATGAAAATGAAGCTAAGAATGTCATAAAAGATATGCACAGGGGAGTTTGTGGGGGAAACCAACATTGGAAAACTACAACCCTCAATATCTTAGGAGTAGGGTACTATTTTTCCACCCTTTTCTATGATATATTCACTACAATAAGGGCATGCAATCAATGTCAAAAGTTTGCAGGAAAGCAGAAGTTACTGTCACTTACCCTAAAACCTTTCACTACCAGTGGCCCCTTTCAGAAATGGGGATTAGATTTCATAGATGAAATAAATCCACCCTCCAATGGGAATCATAAGTGGATCCTCACTCCCACTAACTACTTTACCAAATGGATCAAGGTTGTGCCCACTAGAAATGCTATTGACAAGGTGATTATGAACTTTTTGGAAACCAATATATTTGCAAGGTTCAACTACCATAGAAAGATTATAACGAACAATGCCTAGGAATTCAAGTCCAAATCCATGATTGCATTTTTTTGGCATCCATAACATTGCGTTGACACATTCCATGCCCTATTATCCTCAGGTGAATGGGCTAGCCAAGTCATCAAAAAAGACTCTCATGAGGATCATTAATAAATTGTTGACTGAAAACAAGAAATCTCGGGACTCTAAACTTAAGTATGCCTTGTGGGATGATAGGAACAACACCAATATATCCTTGGGAACCTCACCATTTCATCTAATCTATGGGATAGATGTTGTCTTCCCCACTCAATTGGGTCTACCAGTTTTGAAATTCTTACAGGAAGAAATGGAAGAGCCAAATGACATCCAGAGGAGAATCTTTTAGCATACCAAAGAAAAATCAAATCAAATTTTGATAAGAAAACTAAGAAGGAGATATTTCGAGAAGGTGAACTAGTCCTGAGGTGGGATGCTATAAGGGAAGAAAATTCCAAGCATGGTAAGTTTGATAACCTCTGGTTTGGTCCTTTTAAGGTGGTTGAGATTCTGGAAAATAACACATTTGTATTACACAACTGGATGATACTGAAATTTTCAAAGGCCTTGTAAATGGGCTCTTCTTGAAACACTATTTTTTTTGAAATACCGAGGGAAGGTCCCTCTTGTACCATAGATTCTTTCCTTTATCGTTTTCATTTGAATAAGCTTTTCATTTGAGCATTTCATTTTTATTTATTTTGTGTGTGAATAAAGACTCCATCTCCCAACAAAGGAATTGGGGTGTAGTTACAGTTTTATGTTCAATAAGATGCATGGCTGAGAGACCGTAGAAAATATACATGGTTGGCAGAAAGAAACAAAGGTAATAGAAGGAAGGTGGGAGTTCCAAGGAACTGATATGTTGTTCTTATCACCTCACAGGGAAGTGTTATCCCTATTTGGAGCCAATGTTGATACCTAAGTTTGCACCCCTACCCCTCCTGCCTCTTTTCCCTATGCCTTTATCAAAATTATTCCTCTTTTGGTTGGTTAAGTCGATTTCCCTCTCTAAATGACTTGGTTTTTCATCATTATCTTTCTTGATTGATTCTTTGCACAAATTGTTTCTTTTTTCTTGAAGGATAATTGCATGTCGTGATTTGGTTCGAAATACTTGTCATCATGTTTTCCATTGATTGAGCATGAAATAGGTCCACCAAGTCTTTTGTGTGCATATGAGACATCTAGGACCACCAATTCCTTTGTATGTGTAGTAATATTCCACAGGGAACACCCGTGAACATAACACAATAGTTCAGAGAAATCATTTTTGGGCCTAAATTGTGAAAATAGACGGGTTAAATTTCAATGGTGGAGATCCAGTAGGCAAATCAAATCAATGGAAAGATTCCATAACTCACATGAGGTTTAATCGAAAGATTTACACATAAGCCACTCCGCAAATTCGGCATCGAAACTTCTGAGATTGTCTTTGTCCAAAAATCCTGAATGTCGAACCACCGCATCACTTCGGCGATCAACCATTCAGGAGATATCTACACTTAGCACTCAAAAACTCCTGAATTCCAAAATGTCGGAGCCACATAGAATTCATCAGTGGAGACATGTAGCATTCATATAACCCTGACACGTGGCATTTATCATTGGATACATGTGGTACTCATTTCAGACACCTTTGGTTACATCATCTTCCCATTTTTGGGTGACACGTGTCACTCTCTTCATGCAGACACATCAGTGATAGTGACATCATGGACATTTCATATTCAAAGAGTCGAAGTGTCGATCAATCGAAGAGCCGAAGTGCCACGTCACTCCACTAGTTCCATCCTTAGGGAGTTATACATACTTTTTGTTTGAAATTCCCGAACCCCGAAGAGTCGAGGACACATAACGCTCATCTATGCTGACACATAGAATTCATCCATAGTGACACATGGAATCCATCGATCGCTGACATGCAACACTCATTTAGAGAATTTTTAGCATGCCATTTGCTCCATTCCAAGTGACATGTGTCACCCTTATTTTCATGACATGTCATCGGTCGTGATGTCACAACCACCATGTCACTCCAGGGAAATTTCCTCCAAGATATTTTGATCGAGAGTTAACATAGTTTCCAAAAGCGTCGAAGTCCCAAAGTGCCTAACTTCCTTTCATGAAGGTCCTTCCTTAAGACGACACATGGTACATTCCACCTGGAAATCAATCCTGATGATGACATGTGGCCTTCGTTTTGGGAATTTTTGGTACAACATCATCTCCATTCTAGGTGACACGTGTCATCCTTCTGTCCAATGTCTGTGACACATCAACAATTCACATCACGTCACCACGTCATCTCTAGGAGATTTCTATCAAGTGCATGCACAGTCTCCCAAAGTCCTGAATGCCCAACTCCCGAAGTATTTAATGGTAAAAATGTCTCAATATCAGATCAATTAAGAATAATCATGAATTAATGACTCTGGGAGATCGTAACTTCGGGAGATTCCAACCTAGAGAGAATGCAAATCGTTGAAGTGTCGAATATGTGTGGAACACTTCTATAATGACACATGGCATCCATCAGTTGAGACACATGGAATTCATCAGTTGAGACACATGGAATTCAATAGTTGAGACACGTGGCACTTATTTTAAGCACATTTGTCCCTATCATCTATACTATTTCAAGTGCCACATGTCACCCTACTTTCCATGACATGTTAGTGATGTGACGTTAGGATGCCACATCATATTCGGGGGATCGTCCTCTGGGAGGTTTCCAAGCACAACATTAAAAAAGATAAACTCTTGAACCTTGAAGAGCCAGAGTCTCGAAGTTCTTAAATGATAAATGTTAAAGTAATCTTGGGTTAATAGGTAATTAGTGTTGGATAATGACTTTGGGAGTTCTGTCCTCCAGAGGATATGTATACTCTATTCTTTGATGCCCTCGAACATCAGATTTCTGAACTAGATCACCCACATTTATTGCACATTTTGAAATGTTTAAAAAGGGGCACCAAACTAGGAATGGATAAACTACACATCCAGACTGTAGAAAGTATATTAGAGACTCTAGAAAACACCAGATGGATTGATTCTTTCCTCTAGGGGATAATTAGGGGGAAAAACTGCCAACATATTAAGTAATATCCAGTGGCCTCTAATGGTGCACATGCATGCCAGTGCTCAATGTAGAACTCGGTTCTGTCACTCCTAGTAATTTTCTATCAAATCTTAGTTCATTCCAACGTGCATCAATCTAGCTTCAGTGCTAGTAGAAGTTTTTAATTGTTTAGTTCAAAACTCTTTTAGTTTAAAGAATAATAATTGGTCTTTTGTGTGTGATAATAACCACTCCTTTTGATTTAGTCAAGCTCAGAGTATTCATTAACATACTCCAAGAATGTGTTTTAGTTAAGTTAATAAGTTTTTTTATAACCAATGTGTAGAGTGAAACCTCAGTTCCACACTAGTCGAGGGCCTCCATATATGTGATAAATAGGCATTATTTCTATGTTAGAAGGGTTTGGTTTTGGGGAGAAAAAGATCAATACAACAACTGGTTGGACCCATTCTTCGCATGGATTAAATCTCCCTACCTAGTGAAGATACTATTTATCACAGTGTGTTTGTGTCCAAATTCATATGTGTTACTTATCTTGAATACAATTTTGATTTGTGAGAAGTACATTTATTTTCTGTCAGCTACTATATAACTTGTCTTTATTAATATGCAACCTATGATAACAACTATGCTTTGATAAAGATTTTTTTTTTTCAACCTGTGGGATTAAGTGTGCTTTTGGTACATGTTTAATGCTTGGAATGACATTTTAAGACTTAAACTTCTAGCAATAGATTGTTCATTGAAGGGTTTGTTGTTTTTCTTTGTTTCTTACCTTTACTGTCTCACTTGTGTGTCCGTAGTGTGCCACCAGCCAAGGAGGACCCTCATCCATGTCATTTGGCCAACAAAACCATGCTCATGTCTTGGTAAACCAACCCTCTAACTGATCCATAAATAAAAAAACCAACCATTCATAACTTCAGGTGACCTATCTCTTCCCTTTAGCAGTCAGGTGAAATCATGCATCATTTAATTTCCTCAGATCCACACATATCCTAATCTCTCCAATCTTATTTTCCTGGAACACCATTGGACTAATCCATTTTGATTCTTCCAAGGGTTCTATGATTTCTGATTCTAGAATTATGTCAATTTTTCCCTTAACTTTCTGCTTATAGATGGGATTTAATATATATGGTCTCTATCTAACTGGTCTTGCCTCTAGTCTAAGGGGTATCTTCATTTCTCTAAGATATCCTACCACCCCTTTCATATCTAAAAATGTGGCTAGGAATAAATCACTATACTTAGAGATGGGAACCAATAACCATGAATCAAGAACCAGGAAAACATTTGGCAGAGTTGCCATGAAAAATTTGGGAAAAATGTGGTTGGGAACCAAGAACCAAGAAAACATTTGGCAGATATATCGCGACTAACTAGAAATATAAATGCACAACATTAGAAAATACTGTATGGAGGAAATTATATGGGATAATAATTGGAAACAATTAACATCTTGGGGCATGGAGGTCGGTGCATGGAAGGAGGAAACCAAATTTCTTGAGAAAATTAGCAATCAACACTATTTGGTTTACCCACATATAAAAGATCTTGCTAGTTCGAAAGAAGTGGAATCCAAGTTTATCATCAGTTAATACCATGACAGTCATATATGGATTGAACACTGACTCAACATCATAGGGGGATTAATCCATAGAATTACAAGCCTACTGCATAGACGAGCGTCAGTCCCAAAAAACCCGAAATTAGCCAATTGGATGCATTACCTCACAAGGGGGATCTCAACAAAAAAATATAAGGGTTTACTCATCAATAAAGTTACAAAGTTGTATGTGAAGTGGAATTTCATAATTGTGTCATTATGTTTCACTACCATAGGTCAGGCATTAGACATCAAAATTACAATTCTAGAGCCCATTGGTCAGATTTTGGAAAATGGGGTAATATTTAACTAGTTGGTGCACATATGAAACATCATCAAAATAAACTATAAATAATGCTAGGATCATGGAAGAGAAATCATATTTCCATCCCTCCTTATCTGGATTGCACTGAATGAATTTAGTCTAGTCAGTTAAGCAATGTTTACAATGAAATAATACCGACTATGAAAAATTACAAAAAACATTCACTTGGTGCAACAGAGTCATCGAAGTCCCTCTTAGATGATGATATGTTTAAAACGTTTATGCTAAATTTAAATAATGCATCTCATGGATGGAGGGTTGAACACATAGTGTGACGAGCACTATCGCCACCCTACCACATTCATATTTTCATTTATACCACTAAAGTATGGTGCAGAGTTGAGTCAACCCTTACACTTAAATACCTAGCTTACTAGCCAACACAGCTGCAATTTTTTGAGGAACTGGAAAGGTAGTCTAATACTCAAATTCATGTCCCCTTGAAAGTCCTGGAATCATATCTAGCTCTCATAACATCCCTCAAATATTTAGAAAAAGAATAATAAAAGGAGGAAAAACTCTATACCATACCTTTTGTATACATCCTTGACAGTCAAGAAGGGTCCACAATGAAGGAGACACCAACAAAGAGGAAGATAAAAGAACATATGGTATCAAAAAAGGATAAAAAAACCAATCAAATTGAATGAAAAATAGGTGGACATTGTCATAAAATAGTAGGAAATTTTCAAATCGGATGAGCCTCTCAATTTTTATGACCCAACTATGAAAGAAAACCTTGACATAATTACCAAGAAAGTACTCCAATAGGTCAAGTGATAGGACAAAGAATATAATTGGCAGGCAACCACAACATGTGAAATCATCTAGTCAAGTGTCAACCAAACATACAAAGAGGCCAAGAATTAACTTAAAGAAAATCAAACCAAAGTCGTGAAATCCAAGTTAGCCATTTAAAAACATGTTAAAATAAGGAGACAAAAGAAGAAAAGGTTATAGGATGAAAAAGAGGTAATTAGTCATCGAACTAACCTGGTTGGAGGTAGTTGACCAAAATTGTATGAAGCTTCTCCTTCCACAAAACATATCCCAAAGAGGCAAAGAACAGATCAGAGTGTAATTGATCTAACAAAAGAATCCCCACCATTTGAGCCAACTCCAATTGTAGAAGATAGAGGACTAGTTGAGAATCCCCTTTCCCAATATAAGAGAAAAAGGAAGGTGTATATTGATTTATCTTCTGAAGAAATAATGTCGGATCAGTTTGACAAGGCAAGGGTAGATAACACAAATGAACATGTCCATTCATACCTAATTGACTCAAAAGAGGATGAATGATTAAAACATGACAAATGTACATACCAAGAGTGGTCAACGCACCCAATCGAGTTGACCCATCGAAGTGAGTTGAATCAATCAGACACGTTGACTGACATAGATAAAGAAGGAGAACAACAGTCAAATCACACTGGCAAAGGATGTCAATTTTCACATGCAACTCTATGTGACTATTTTCAAATCTCAAAATTGCTTCCTAGTGATCTATCATTGAACAAATTTACATTGAAATTATTGATTGAAAACATATGTAGTGGAAATAACAAGATCATATATGAATCATCAATACACAAGAGACAATATTTTTGTTCTATAACATTTTATTCAATTCCCCAAATATGAGGACCAAAACTAGTCCTCCCAAATTCACCAAAAATAAGGATAGAACTAGTCCTCTCAAAATCACCAAATCTGAGGAAAATTGTGTCCAATAAACAAACAAGAAAACCAAACCTCAACAATATCTGGAAATATCCTCTACCCAAGAATATGATGTAGATCACTTGTACAACATGTTGACGTCACATGTTAGCTTGTACGGATATGCACCTGCCCAGAAAACCAAATACGTGATTCACCAACTGGAAACCTTTGGACTTACATGGTTTTCTTTCCTACAAACTGTGTATACCCTATACATGATTCATTCTTCTGAAAACCGCATATATATCTACTTCACCCATCTAAAATCCTGTATCAGTACAAAAAAATGGTACGGTCACCTCCATACACTTCACTCTCTACCACCTTCTTTCTCTTAGAAAAGATTCACCACCTTATAGACTTTCCTAGCTAAGATCAACAATCTTGCTTGACACAAGTGAAAACTCACTTATGTCAACTCCATTCTTCCACGATGATGATCTAATGTCACAATGACATCTCTCCTTTATATAAGGGTCCAATGAGTGATTTTATGAGCCCTTCCTAAACTAAACAATTAATCAGAATATTTTAATCCTATTTGTGGACGTGGCACCCCCACAAAACCCACAAATCCCATCAACTTTCCCATGAGGCCCTAGTCTCATTTCTAGGCCAATTTCACTAAAAAAAAGTCAAATAGGTTCCAAGAAAATTCCCACATGCTTGGAACCTTGAACTCTAGTGGGAATACCTTCTGAAGCTACAAAAATAAACACTCCCTCTTAGCGAAGGGGGTATCCCATCCTCCAACATATGGATGCACCATTTTCGCACATAGTCGATATGGATCTACATATGCCACCTCATATTTAGTCCAATATTCTAAAATGGCTACTCCCTCTGTCACTATGTCAAATGGATCATCAAACTCTATCAACATGAGATTTGTTATCATAGTTGCGCTCCAAACATCATGATTGGATAATATTACTATTAAATCTGTCTAACTGGATACATACATGGTCATTGGAGCACAACTTGTTGTCTAGTCTATCTTATTGGATACATCTTCAGTCCCTGAGAAAAAATATGTATGGCAGGTCGCATCCTCAATCACTAAAACACATCTTGTTGTCCACTGTGTATGAATGGTCACATCCTCAGTCCCTCGGGATTTTTTTTTCTTATTGGTCACATCCTCAGTCACTAAAGTGAATCCGTTTGTGTAATAAACCTCATTTTCCTCTCCCTCTATGAATGAAGGAATTCATGCTCCCCAGACCTCTTAATTGGTTGCCTCCTTTGTTAATGTAGAAAAACCTGCTAAAGCAAGTGTATCCTCCATAGAGGTCTCACATGCCCTAGAAGCTTCCTCCCTCTAAATCTCTTGTTTGGCTTCCTCCACCCATGACACCTTCATGTCAGTCCTATAATATCTCTCTCTCCAAATGTAACCTAAGGGGGAACTCCCTTTGGATGACCATCTCTCCCTCTTAGCCAACTGAATCTTCTTGAGATATCAAAAACTTTGAGATCACATGCTCCTCCTAAAACTTGACTCCCTATGAGTCTGCACATCCACTGGGGCCATTGTCTCCCTTTCCACTATCCTATGCACAATCCTGGGAGGCTTATCCTCCCTCCTATATCCTCAGGGATGAATCATGATGCAGGAACATCACTCCACCTTAACAGCGGGACAACTATCTAGCACACCCATGTGCATTCAAGGAGGGGAGAGGCGCCAACCCTCTCATTTTTCCATCAAATCTAAAATTTTAATGTAATTAATTAATATTAAATGTTGTAAGGCTTGAGAAGAGATGATTCATGCCTTTGTACAAGCAGTAGTTGAATTCGCCTTTAATGGTTGACAATAGGTTGATCTAGAGTCGATTCATACTAGATGTTCATTCAATGTAATCTGCCTCAGTGGATAGGCGTTGTAAATGGTGATTAGACACCACTAGTGTAGCTTGGAGGGAAAGGCTCGAGGAGCCCCTCTTTTTTAAAATATTGTAAACAATTATTCATTGATTCGTAGAAGAGAAGGAGAGGAAAGAGAGAGACAAGATTCAGTTGCAGTCTCAGCTCACACATTGTAATTTGCATTCTCGTATTAATACAAAAAGAATAGATTTACCTATTTATGAATTCATGTGTGGTGAATGTTTATGAATGTTATATGTGTGTTTATGTGTGCATGTGTTGTATATGTATGATAGGTTTCCATATGCAGGGTTAATATAGAATTCATTATCTGTTTGAGAGTTTTTGAGTTGTTCTGGGTTCTTTAGGTTGTGCAAGGAGTGCACAATAGGGTATTGGGAACTCTGTAATCCAGTGCAAGGAATGCACATCTGCACTCTTTCGAGTCAGAGAAGAAATCACCAGGAGGGAACACTAGAGAAAACATGACTCGAGAGGAGCCTCAAGGTTGTTGAAGACCTTGTAGGGGAAATTTTGTGCAGGAGAGAGCACAACCAGAGGAGTTGAATACTCTAAGATCTCTACCAGGTGGGAATCGAGCAGGTGGAAGTGTGCACGAGAAGAACTCTTTTTCACATTATAAGAGAAGAGAACTATCAAGGAGAGAACATCCCAGAGCTACTGAACACTCTAGAAATCCATGGAAGGAGAAACTACTTCATAGTTGTTGAACACTCTAAAGGAAAGGCTCTATAAGGAGTGCATTGAGAAGGTGCAAGGAGTGTGTGAAACAAATTCTCATAATTCAAAACTTTAGGAGTGAAGTTGTGGAAGGAATTAACAAGGCCAACACCCTACTCAAGTGTTGGTAGACACTCTGTAGGAAAAGAGCATGGAAGAGCCAAGAGGGTGCGAGAACCTGTCAAAGAAAAAAATGGATGAGACCCTTAGAAAAGTTGAGCAATTTCAAAGCTCAAGAGAATCAGTGTCGTCCTGCACAGAAAGGTTGGTGCAAGGAGTGAAGGAGGTAGAGACAGTCTGATTCCTAGACTATGGGAGAAGTGAAAGTGTGCGCTCACACTTCATCGAAGTGCGGAAAAAATCTCAGAAGTAATAGCACAAGGCGTGTGTAGGATAACTTGCTTCAACTTCGAAAGGCTCAAGAAGACAAGTGTTAAGTTCCAGGAGGGCACAAAAATCCCTTTGAAGGGAGCAGAAGGTCGAGACCTTTTGGAGGATCGAGTGATTTCTAATCTTGAAATAAGTAGTGCAAGTGTGCACCGTGACTTTGCACAATGAGCAGAGGTAAAAGGACCTTATAGGTTCAAATTTGTGTAGACAATGCAAAGAGTCTTCACAGGTGAAATTATTCCAGGTTCAATCTCAAGGAGGAAAAGCAAGTTGAGACTCAAAGTAGAAAATCTTGTAGGAGGATCCAAGGCCTCAACCTTGCACCATTATAATTCTTCTAATTCGAGAGAAATTCTAAGCTCAATAGAGAGGATCAACCACAGCCATTAGATCTGCTGTCGTAGAAGATTTTGACCGTTGGATTGAAGTCCAGACAGAAGGAGGAGTGTTGAGGAGGAGACAGATCCTATCTGTCAGATTTGGGCATGAAGGACCAATAGTCGTTGGATATAGAGGTAGGTGCATGAGGCTTAACCCTTTTAAAGTGTACAGGAGAGTGGGATAGCAGAAGTCCTGAAGTGCCAAAGCTAGTCTGGATTGTCCATCGCCCAAGGTGATAGGTGGCAAAATATCAGAGAGGTTTCTGGAGGAAGAGATTCAGAGAAATTGCATGGAAAAAACATTGTTTTCTGCCGAAGTCATGAGGAGTGAAGTCATCCTAGACGTTGGTGCTGGGAAGGACACGTAACAGTGATCCATGGACTTCAAAAGAATATTCCTTCAGAGGAAAGGCAAAGTGGAATAACCAAAACTCCTGAAGGTCGTAAGTCCTAGAGGGTTAAAGGAAACATAAGCCTTCGAAGAGAAGAGGGACACGTGGAGCGTGCAGATCCATGCCAGGTAACTGACATACTGGGAGAAAGAATGTGGAGGAGCATTGAATATAAGTCATCTGAGGTGGAGAGAAGGAGAGATCTCAATCGTCGATCAAGAGGAGCACGTGCTGCTCGAACTATAGTTTTGGGTGGTAAGAACTATGGAAGAAAGTCGATGCATAAAGGTGAAGAACTCCCAAATATATAGGAGAAGGAATTTTGAGGATTTGTGGAGTGTGCATGTGAATTCAGCCGAAGCTCGAATTTATGATGAGATCTTAGTCGTCGGATGCCTAAGGATTAAGAATCGTCGATTCTTGCACCAATTATGTTCATGGTTCAGAGTTTGGAGGTTTTGGTGCTAGCTGTTGTGAAAAAGGATGAAACTCAGAGCCCGAAGTGCCTTTTGGGATAAGCCTTGGGTCAAAGCCCGAGGTCGCATGAGGGGGGGGCCTAGCAGAAGGAGATAGTGCCCACCTATATAGACTTGCTAAGAGTGCTAGGGAAAGGGTTTGTGGGTTCCATAAGACTTGTGCCTAAGGAGAAAAAGGGCTTGTGTTAAATTAAATTGGGGGTTATCATGGTCCCAAAGAGATGATCCAACTCAAATATTTGAATATCCTTGACTAGGAGGTCGCAGAACCCCTAGGAGGGAAGGGGGGGCTAAATCAAGTGGTATTAGAGCGGAAATTTTCTTGTAGAAAGAATGCAAAGGTGAGAAGGTGAAAAGAGATAATATGATAACATCAAATCGTATTAGAGGTTTATGTAGACAACAGGTGAAGGGAGACATAGTGTTGATGCTCTATGTATGATTGCGTGCAAGTGTGCAGTAGTCAAGCAAACAACCAGGTGGGTTATAGGATAAGCTAGAGACACTCTCAGTGGAAGAGTAGACAACAGACAACTAGGAGGGATGTAGACAGATAAAGAATATGGATACTGAAGGCCATAGGCATGGTCAAGGAAAGGGTCACTAGCATAAAAAAAAGGAAAATATAGACAAAGAGCATGAGGAAATCATAGCAGAGCTTGATAGGCTAGCACTAAAGATGCAACAAGAGGGATAGGTACGCTGGAGGTATGAATGGTCTCTGAAGAAAAGAGCAAGGTAGCATGTTCAAAATTTGTTGGCCAGAAGGAAGAAACAAGTGTTGAGGAGGTGCCTGAGGGAATTTGAAACCCTCAGTGACACAATGGAAGTAGTTCATATTTGTGAGCCAGAAGTAGGAGAAAAACTTAGTGATAGGGAGAAGAGATCATCCGATGATCTCATAAACCGCTAGGAGGGCAGAGGAAAATTATCATATTTTTAGGTGGGAAATGAAATGAGATCGGTTGATCTCATAGACTGCTAGGAGGACAAGGAATAATCACAATTTTCTAGGAAGGAAAGGGAGAGGAGAGGAGACTATCTGAAAGTCTCATGAACTCAGTTGAGATTTCATATCATCAAGGAGAGCGGATGGAGGATGATCAAGGGTGTGTTATGATCATTGGGGAATTCAGATATTCCTTCCAAGTAGCCAAGTTGAGGCCAGAGCATGTGTTGCAGAGGAAACAACATAAGGACATCCAATACAGACTGTCATAGAGGAGGAGGAGGAGGAAGAGGAGGAGGAAGAGGAGGAGAAGATACTAAATTCTTCCCCAATAGAAAAAGAGGAGCATACAATTAATATGCTCACTGCATGGGAGAAGGAATTGGAGATACTAGAGGATTGGTTGAATAATTGAGAACTCGAATATGGCTGCCAGGAGATAGACTTGTCAGAGGGAGAAGAATGACAACATGAGGAGCAACTGGAGGATCCTGTAGTTGAACCAGTACAAGAGGAGCTGACAAGAGTTAGTCTTCCAGAGGAGATAGCTGAGTGGAAACAACTCAGTGAGGAGCCTGTAGAATTGGAATCTACATCAGAGTGGCAAGTCAAAGCCATAAGTGACAGATACAGAGTGGGAGATTAGATTGATTTGCTATTTTATCAACATGAGGAAGTGCAACAAACAATACTTCTAAGAAGGAACCAACTAGGAGAGATGCTGGAAGAGGTGATACAAGAGATAAGAGAGATGATATTGAAGTTAGAAAAATAAGTTGTTAGCAGGAGGAAGCTGAACAAAGGAGGAGTTGCAAGAGCAGTAGGGAAGCAACAACAACAACAAAGAAGAGGAGTAGGAGGATAGCTCCAAAGAAGAGTTTGGGATCTAGGGGGACTTCAACAACAGAGTAGATGAGCTCATGAATTTCCCAACAGTGGAGTATGATGTAGGAGCATTTCTCCACCTCAGCAACGCACCATCTATCTAGCACATCCATGCACATTCAAGGAGGGGAGAGGCACCAACCCTCTCATTTTGCCTTCAAATATAAAATTTAAATGTAATTAAAGTAGATTAAATATTGTAAGGCTTGAGCAGATCTGACTCATGACTTTGTATAAGAAGTAGTTGAAGTCACCTTTAATGGCTGACAGTAGGTTGATCTAGATTCTATTAGGACTAGATGCTCATTTAATGTAATCTGCCTTAGTAGATAGGAATTGTAAATGGTGATTAGACACCACTAGTGTAGCTTGGAGGTAAAGGCTTGAGGATCCCCTCTTTTGTAAAATCTTGTAAACAATTATTCATTGAATCATAGAAGACAAGGAGAGGAGAGAGAGAGACGAGACTCAGTTGCAGTTCGAGCTCACACATTGTAATTTGCATTCAGGTATTAATACAAAAAGAACATATTTGCCTATTTATCAATTCCTGTGTGGTGAATGTTATTTGTATGTTTATGTGTGCATATTCTATATATGTATGATAGGTTTCCATATGCATGGTTAGGATATAATTCACTATCTATTTGAGAGTTTTTGAGTTGTTCTGGGTTCTTTAGGCTATGCAACGAGTGCACAACAGGGTATTGGGAACTCTCTAAGCCAGCGCAAGGAGTGCACATATGCACTCTTTTGAGTCAGAGAAGAAAGTGAGATGAGGGCACACTAGAGAAAACAAAACTCGAGAGGAGCCTCAAGGTTGTTGAACAACTTAGAGGGGAAATTCTGTGTAGAAGAGAGCACAACCAGAGTTGTTGAATACTCTGAGATATCTTACAGGTGGTCATCGAGAAGGTGCAAGTGTGCACGAGAAGAACTCTATTTCGAGTTCTGAGAGAAGAGAAGTGTCAAGGAGAGGAAACCCAAGTGATACTGAACACTTTGGAAATACGTGGAAGGAGAAACTACTTTAGAGTTGTTAAACACTCTGAAGGAAAGGATCTATAAGGAGTGCATTGAGAAGGTGCAAGGAGTGCGTGAAATGAATTCTCATAATTCAAAACTTTAGGAGTGAAGTTGTGCAATTTATGCACAAGGAAAAAACCCTCTTGAAGTGTTGGTAGAGGCTCTATAGGAAAAGATGACGGAAGAGATAGGAGGGCACAAGAACCTATCAAATAAACAAAGGGCCAAGACTCTTAGAAAAGTTGAGAAAGTTCAAAGCTCAAGAGAATCAGTGTCATCGTGCACAGAAAGGCCGATTCAAGGAGAGCAGGAGGCAAAGACATTCTGAGTCCTATACTGTGGGGGAAGCGCAAGAGTGCGCTAACACTTCATCGAAGTGCGGAACAAATATCAGAAGGAATAACACAAGGCGTGCATAGGATAATTTGCTTCAAGTTCAAAAGGCTCAAGAGGATGAGTGTTAAGTGCCAGGAGGGCACAAAAATCCCTTTGAAGGGAGCAAAAGGTCGATACCTTTTGGAGAATCAAGAAATTTCTAAGCTCGAGAGAAATAGTGCAAGTGTGCACCATGACTCTACACAATGAGCAGAGGTAAAAGGACCCTACAAGTTCAAATTTGTGTAGACAACATAAATATTGTGCACAAGTGAACTTATTCCAAGTTCAATATCAAGGAGGAAAAGCAAGTCGAGACTCAAAGTAGCCAAGCTCGTAGGAGGATCCAAAGCCTCAGCCTTGGGCTATTATAATTCTTCCAATTCAGGAGAAATTCTAAGCTCAGCAAAGAGGAGCAACCAGAGTTGTCATATCTATTTTCGGAGAAGATTTGGACCCTTGGATCGAAGTCCAAATGGAAGGAGGAGTGTTGATGAGGAGACATATCCTAGCTGCTGGATTTGGGATCAAAGGACCAACAATAGTTGGATCTAGAGGAAAGTGCATGAGACTTAAACCCTTTTAAAGTGAACAGGAGAGTGGGATAGAATAAGTATGGAATCCTTTCGGGATCATCCATCGCCCATGGTGACAAGTGGTGGAATATCAGAGAGGTTTTGGGAGGAAGATCTTCGGAGAAATTGTGTGGAGAAAAAACGGTTTTCTTCCAAAATTGTGAGGAGCGAAGTCATCCTATCCATTGGTGTTGGGAAGGACACATGACAGTGATCCATAGACTTCGAAGGAAGAGTCCTTCGGAGGAAAGGAAAAGTGGAATAACCAAAACTCTTGAAGGTCGTAAGTCCTAGAGGGTCGAAGGCAACAGGAGCCATCGAAGAGTAGAGGGACATGTGGAGCATGAAGATCCACGCCAGAGAACTAACATACCATGAGAAAGAACGCGAAGGAGCGTTGACTATAAGTCATCCGAGGCATAGAGAAGGATGGATCTCAACCGTCGATCAAGAGGATCATGTGGCACTCGAACTATAGTTTCGGGTGGTAAGCACTCTCGAAGAAAGCAGGTGGAGAAAGGTGAAGAAATATTAAAGAGTCAGGAGAAGGAATTATGAGGATTTGTGGAGTGCACATGTGAAGTCGACCGAAGCCTACATTTCCAATGATATCTTAGTTGTTGGATGATAGAGGAGTGATAATCTTTGATTCTTGTGCCAATTGTGTTCGTGGTTTGGAGTCTGGAGGTTTTGGAGCTAGTTGTTCTGAAAATGACCAAAGCCCGAATCCCAAAGATCCTTTTGGGCTAAGCCTTGTGTCACAAC
>JZKD02S0497626.1:200849-212244 GCA_000966675.3 Picea glauca | reverse complement strand
TGCTGTCGTGTGTCATCATTCCCTCTTTCCATCACTCGTCCACATGGCCTCTTCCTCGTCTCATCATCCATTTACCGCCTGCCACGTGTCCCTTTCCTTTCCACGTCTACCCTCTTGCCTCCTGCACTCGATCCTTCGCCAAGTGTCTCTCCTTCAACCTTCCTCGCCTTCCTACCTGTTCAAGCATTGTCCACACAATCCGACGCCACCACCCCTGTCATGCGCCCCATCCTTCACACTGGCCCCTACGCATACCCGTCCTCCAAGCTGTTCAGTTATTCCAGGTGGCGGCGTGAGGAGTACTCCATATCCCGAAATGATGAGTTGGCTAGGCCGTTCTCAATCCCAAGAAGTAGTTATTGAAGTGGTTGGTGGTGGTTAGACATCGTCTCCGCCATAATGGGAAAGTCCTGCATTAGATTAAAAACACGTCGATTCGCCGAATAAACTGTTAGAAGATCGATCGCGTCTGCCATAAGTTGCATGATTATTCAAATATTGCGGCTGCAGAATGTCAGAAGCCATGCAGACGCAAAGCCTTCAATGCAATTTCTTGGTTCCGCTGCTGTTGTTGTTTTGAGTATATGTAGGCATTTTTGCCATTTTTGTATCCATCGATGGTAGAGCTAAGCTCCCGACTGTAAAGTTTCATCAAACATTCTGTTTTCCTGGTTATGCCTCTGTGTTTGAGATTTCTTGGTTTATGACAAATAGTTCTTCTTTTTCCATCTTTGTTTCATCTTACGCTGGAGAGTTCACAGTTGAATGATTTACGTGGATTGTTACAGTTATGTTATGATAAAGGATTTGTCGTGACATTTTTGTATTCTTTGGTTTTCTATATTTGAATATAAAGTGACTTTGTGTTTGAATGCTTTCTCCTCTAGTGTGTTAGAAGCCTGATGCCTACAACAGACCCTTGCACCCTTCTCATGAAGTCTTCCCCCTACTCACCCTTTTACTGCAACTCACTGTTTGGAGTTTATCAAAACCTCATTCTTTCATGTATGCCTGGCCCAGTTTCTGAGTTGAGAGGATACTGTTCTGAGTTTCCTTCCATTTGATCACCCCTTTTAAAACAAATCGTGACATTAAAGTGATGGGCGTCGGGCTCTGCTCCTGCAATCAATCCAGGAGTGACTTCCGATAGCCAACACTAGGTTTGGGATAAATCTTCTCAAAAATTTCACCTTACCCAGGAAGGATTGTACCTCTTTTTTACTGCGTGGGGTGCCTATATTCAAGATCCCTTCAACCCTGATGGGGTCTATTATAATCCCTTCCTTGCAGATGATGTGCCCCAAAATCTTGCCCTCTTCCACTACGAAATCATACTTCTTTGGGTTCAGTGATATGTCGAAATTTCTACACTTTTGGAAAACCCTCTTCAGGTGCTCGAGGTGTTGTTTGTCATAGGAAGAACACTCTGTGATGTCATCAAGATAAATCATGATGAATTTGTCCTTCTCATCAACAAACGTGATTTCCATGGCCCTATGAAAAGTGGCACCAATGTTCATCAGGATGAATGGCATCTTAGCATACATGAACTATCCCCACAGAGTGGTGAAAGCTGTCTTCTCTCTATCATCTGGGTGGACCATGATTTAGTTATATCCTGAAAATCCATTTAGCATGGACATATTTTGAGATCCCACTACCTTTTGCAAGATGTAGTCCATTTTGGGAAGGGGGTAGTGGTCCTTGAGAGACACCTTATTCAAATTTTGGAAATCTACACATAGTCTAATTTCGCTGCTTTTCTTTCTCACAGGTACTAAGTTAGCTACCCACTTCGAGAACTTTAAGGAAACAATGATTTTGGCATCGAAAATCTTCTTTACCTCTTTTTCGATTAGTGACAGTAAAAAGGGGTTTATCCATCTCAACTTTTGTTTGAAAGGTTTCTGATCTTCCTTGAGAGGGATAACATGCTGGATCAACTTTGTATCATACACTTTTAGATCATCGTAGCTCCATGCAAAAACGTCTAGGAAATATTTCATGAGCTTTATGTAATCCTTCTTAACCTCTGGACTGAGTTTTTATGATAATTTTACCATCTTCGGCTCTACCTCGGTCCCGATGTTGCAATCTTCTATGTCTTCTGCACTTGCGGTGATTTTGGGGTTCTTAGCCACATCATTTTTTTCAAACAACTTCTCTAGCAGCACCAACCCCTTCGGAATAGTATTGTTCTTCAGTTGTATTATATCCCTTCCTGTGATCTGGTTCTGGAAAGGGTCATCATCACTGCACACATTGGTGCCTTTCTCTTTGTCATCACAATATCCCTCGTCAATGTTTGTGTTAGTGAACTCGTCGCTCATGAGGAGGAACCTTTCCACCCGTCTATCATCGTCAAACACCTACCAGTGTTTGATGTTGTTGGGTACTGTCGGCATGTGCCTAACTTCGATTTCATATCTTTTATTTGGAAGAGTGGGAATCTTGAAAACCAAGGCTGAGGTGGCCAACGTGTCGGCGATCTGATTCTGTTCTCTGGGGATAACAGTCAGGTCATACTCTGAAAATACTTCAAGAAGGTCCAAATCCAAATTTCTGTATGTGCATAGTCTGGGGTGTTTGGTCTGATATACACCCTTCACCTGATTTATGATCATCTCGAAATCTTCGCACACTTTTATCCTCTGTGCACCTATCTCTTTCAAAACTTGTAAGCCCAGGATAAGTGCTTCATACTCAACCATGTTGTTAGTACACTCAAACACAAGCTTGTATGAATGCAACTTCGTGCTTGTTTTAGGGGGACTTACCCATATACCAGTCCCATCTCCTTCTCAGCTAACTGCAACATCAAAAATCATGTTCCACACCCCGTCTTCCGCACGGTCTTCTGGGTCGATGCACTGTGCAGTTTCCTGCACGGTTTTCTAATTGACTGTCATGGTGGTCATCAATCCTTCTTCTCTGAAGATAATATCATTGTAGAAAATAGACAAACCCACTTTTGTGTGGATGACATATATAGGATGGTTGTGAGGCTGCATTTTGCTGCTTACCATGTATTTCAGTAGTACTTCCCTATAAATTATTTTGTTGTGGCCAAACACAGGAATAGTGACGTAGGTCATATCCATTTGCAATGTTTCCTTCAGCTTTGTAGCCCACGATCTCGAGAGTAGCATGCCGAAATTCATAGGTATGTCTGCGATGACTATGTTCTTGGTGGGGATTTGGGCCAACTATATGATCAGGTCTTTGATTAGGCCCAAACATTTAACTTTCCTCAAATCGAAAGAGAAAAGGTCCTTGTATGGTCTGGTGACCTCTAGACCCATCTCGTCCATTACCACCTTCGACATGAGATTATGTGATGCACCAGAGTCAAGCATGGCATTATGCAAGTTCAGATCATGGATCTTCAGACTGACATAAAAGGGGGGAACATCTTCATCATCACTCGTCTCTTCGATGCGCGGACCAAACAAGATGTTGAGGTAGTCATAAAAAATGTTCAAAGTATTGGGGGCACCTCTCGTTTTCATAATTTTAATGATTTTTTCCCGATACTTTCCATTTCTAATCATCTCATTGAATGGGATGAAGATTTTGATTTTTTCCCTTTCGTGTTCAAAATTGAAAGGGGGACAAGATTTTTCTACCTCTTTTCTGGTTGTCTCCTAGCCTGTCTCCGGGGATTTTTTGGGGACTTCTTGCTTTGACTTTGTCCTCTCCACTACATATTTGGCTGTGTTGTCTTCTCTCAGTCGGCTTGTTGAAGGCATGTCTGTTGCAGGCTGCTTTACGGAGTTTGTTTGTTTTGGCTCGGCAGGTGCATATTCACTCCATAGGTTATACTTCTTCTGGAAATGCATGATAGAATTCTAATAACCTTTCTTAAATTCCTTCATCTCCCAAGACGATGGATCATCTGTCTCAAGTATCATACCATCCTCGGTTTCCAGCGTGAAGTATTCATTTTGGCTCATGTATCAATCGTGTTCGCTCTTTGTCAAGAACACGCATGGGTTTTTGTCATCATAGCAATGCATTTGGTCATCAAAAGACTGGTCAAAATCCTCGTCTGTGTAGTTTTTATGGAAATGAGGTATCATCTATTATTCACCTGGGTCTTGCTGCTTGATTTGAGGAATCTGACCTCTCCAGAGATTCTTATTTCTAGGTTGTGGGTCGTTTTGTTCTCGCACATCAAGCCTGTTTCCCACAGACATTCCTTCCATCAACTTTTCCATGGTCTTCATCATTATATCGAACTTGTCATATGAGGACCATGACGTCGACGACTATGCATCGCCCTGGGGTCTTTTGTCACCCCGATTGAACTTCGATTGATTTTTCCCGACGCCATCATGTTCACTTCAAACTCGACAACGTTACTCATTATGGCATTCGGGTTTGCCGATCTCCTTTCTCTCAGCAACAGAGAAAAGTCACTGTCGAATGAATCTGCGTACCACAAATGTGTAGCACTGAGAGGGGTATTTAATTCGATAGGGATGGATTTATAAACCTTCAAAAAAGGGGCAGAGAACTATTGCACCATTTCCTCCAGTGTTTTCTTCATGTTATTGTATTGCATCAACAATTACAAAGGGTTTTTCTTGTCCCCCCATTTATTTAGGAAGGACCTTTCAAATGCTAAAAAGTCCCAAATGCTCATGGGAGGGAGGGATTTAAACCACTTCCTTACGTCTCACGAAAGGATTTGTCCAAAAAGCCTCATTTTTTCATCCACGTAGTCCACCTTCTCTAGGTCGACAAAGTCGTTAAACTAGTCCAGGTGTTTCTCGACAGAAACATTTCCCTCAACATCGTAGAGTCTGATTCTTTGGCTATAATTAACAGGAAATTCGTGTAACTGGGCTGGTAGAATGAGGGGAGAAAATCTGGCAGCCATATCCCTAGGGGGATTTGGATTTTGGGAGATATTGTTTGGCACTAGGGCTAGGAAATTGTTTGGGTCAAAAATGGTCTTATCCAAACTGGTTTCTGAATTAGACCTAAACAAAGTATGCTCGAAAATGGCATCAAACTCTAGATTGTCAATGCTCTGCATGCCATCTTTGGGCAAGGATAGACTTATGTCCAAGAAATAGAACAGGTTTGGCGCTTGCTCTCTAGCCTTGCGCAAAATATTCTCTGGGTCATATACGAGCTCAGAGGGGTTTGGATCAGGATTCGCTCTGATGTAAAATGTCTTTGGAGCCAAGTTTCCTGAGTAGTGCTACTTTGGGGCTACTGGTTTGTTTGGAATGGAGTCACCAGGATAAAGGTTTTAGCCGGTATGGGTGGTTGTCCTTATGTTACCCTAAGGGGGAAAACTACAACATTTGTCATTCTCCTAGGGAAAATCTTCTCAACTTCATCCCCGACAACGACGCCAGAATGTTAGCACTCTGTAAGTATATTTGGATGATAAAAAGACGACGAAGGTAACTTTTTCAACCAACTTTGAGACCCAAAAATAACCTTTTGGATCCGGAGAGGGATTTCTCAGAAATGGCACGGTCTCTATGTAGGATATGGATTTGCGAACAGTGGCTAGATTTAACACCGATGATAAAATGTTTCTGGTTATATTGGCGCAGAAAAGTAAAACTCAGGCTATGAGGTCGGTCTGAGGAAGAGACGAAACAAATGATTCAGTGACTGGATTTGAGTGGAGAAGGCTAGGTGAGTAACAACCTTCAGTGTAAACCGTAAAGTGTGGTGGGAGAAAAACATAGGAAGCAACTCAAGAGCACCGCTGTGGATGAATTCAGAGTTAGCTTGAGAGGAAAACATTTTTTCTAAGTGGCATGAACAAGGGGCACAGTACAACAAATCCATAGGTTCGAAAATTTGTTCTAAAATAGACGATATGAGATATGAAATAAGAGATAATAGGAAACACATATGCAGAGAAAGAAACACAATACATCCGACTATCACAACTAGAATATTTTCATCAAATCACAGTACCTTTGCATTAAATTTCAATCAAAACTCAGACTACATACAATAGAATTTGTTTCTCAAAATTTCCAACCAACCTAAATTACATCAAAAAGATGAAATATATAAGCGAGGGTGCTGCTTGGGCTGCCCTCCTTTCTAGCTACTAACCCTACATTAGAAAAAAAACCACACCACATGCACCAGAAACTCTTCACATGACACTATCTAAAAATAAGTAACAATCATGTATGTCTACTAACAACCCCTTCAGGTTCACCATGAGGTCTGATTGTCAGTCAAGATCCGACATAGGAAAAAAGTGTCACTGTATCTCTTGATTGAGCATCCTAGCGAACATGTGTCTGTCCAAAACTTGTTGTCTGCAACGTTGGTTTCGCCTTTCGTTATGTGCGTATTAGCTGGAGAGTTGTGTGCAACAAGCAACTGTTCGATTCTCATGACCGTTATCAAAATGGTGATATGCTTCAGAGGACATGCATCACTCAAAACTATTGTGAAAAATAATGCCACTCGTTAAACTTTATCTCCTTGTGCACTGGCACGAGCCATGCAGACTTCTTTCTCGGCTGCCCTGCACTCTCCGGGATGCTCTGTGTGATTTTCCTCTTTCATCCTTTGTGCCTCTCATAGCTGGAAAATAACATTCTGAGCCTCTTTAAGATGCCTTTTCATCCAAACCATGTTCCCTCCATGACTTCGTCCAGTTGATGCCTCTGCGATTTTTGTCGCTAGCTGTCATTTTAATTCCCTGTTCTCCTAATAAAGCTCGGCAATAGACAACTTTTCTTGTTTCATCTATTGAGATTGCATTTCCTCATTTGTTCCTGTGGCGTCTACATTCATTTTTCTAATCCTACAATCCCAACTCGATTTCCTAGCAAGCTCTAGTCGGGTGACGCACCTGAGTCGTTCTTCATTTGTCGGTCCGACGTGCGGTCCTTCTGTAATTTGAACCTTCGTGATATCTTCATTCTTTCTTGTTCTTCCCCTCCTCCGAGGCAGCTAGTGTTTGGAGGAGGAAGCTCCTTCCATCTCTCTCTTTTGTATGAATTTGTTTGTTTCATCTGTCCCATGTCTTAAATTAGTCTCTTCTGTAGGCGAAAGAATGGTTTCTTCTACGTCTTTGGGAAAAGTGGCTACAGGAGCGAAAGAATCCCAATATCTTTTGGGTTCGGACATCGCAATTTTGTTTCTCTACGTGCCCTTTCCTTTACTCTGAACGAATGTATCGGGGGAGGAGTTTTGAAACACTTGGATTGGCAAAGGGAAACTGCAGAAAAACAACTTAAACCAGGTTCTACGACTGGAGAGCATGCCGACCATCTAAGATTTATAGAAAATTGGTCAAGAGAGGAAAACATGTTGGAAATCAATGAATTTATGGTGACGAGATGTTTCAAGTCGACCTTCAGGTTGTTCATGAAAAATCTCGATGTGTGGAGTGCAGGTGATACGACTTGTTGTGCATGTATCATACGAACGCTGTAATTCTTCCTTCCTTCGGCCCTCATGATGAACTGAAAATAATTGTGTCACTTGCCAACATGATCTTATATTAACCATTTGTCTCGACAGGGATACATATAACTGGCATTTTAATGGGATTTGACCTTTTGGGAAAAGACATGCCCGTACCACTATACAGTTTCTGACTCTGACACCCTTTCCCATTTCCAAGGGCCAATCGATCATTTGCTAACTTCACCCTCACAGTGTTATGTACCTAATTTCACATGTTTGGGTGTATGGATTATGATGTGACTCAAAATCGACTCTAAATGGAAAGAAAAGTGGCGGTGCTAACACCCCTTATTTGGCATTGTCCTTAGTGCATATACAAAACATAAATCAAAATTTCAAAATTTATTCAAAAAGTCACAGGTACTCTGCCTGCATGGCATATTCCTACTCACAAGTAGCATCTTCGGGAGTGTAGCAGGTCCAATGAACTCTTACCAGCTCTATAACTTGATTATGGAGCATTTTGACTTTCCTGTCTAATATGCGCACTAGCTAGACCTGAAAGTCTCCCTCTGGCTCTACCTGAATCAAATTCCAATAAATAACATGGTTAGGATCATGTATATACGTTTTCAACAAAGATACATGAAATACATTATGCACATTCATGGAAGAAAAAAATGCAATCATGTATGCAACTTTCCCTATTCTTTCCAAGATCTCAAATGGGCCACAAAATCCTTGAGAAATTCTAGACGAAGTACTACTCTGTCTATTGGGTTTTCCCAACTCACTAGAGTATTGCATTTTCTACCATACAAAGCCTCAAATGGGCTCATATTCAATGAATATTGATACCCATTATTATAGGTGAACTCAACCAAATGTAAGTAGTCTTCCCACTTAGATGGTTTATCCATCACACACATTCTTATAATTTCTTCAATCACTTGGTTGAATCTCTCTATCTTCCCATCTGACTGTGGATAGTATGTTGTGCTAAAATTCAGATTTGTACCAAATCCTTTAAATAATCCCCTCCATAAATTTAAAGTAAACTTTGTATCTATGTCTAAAACAATTTCCTTAGGTATCCCATGCAACCTAGCATTTTCCCTCATGTAAATTTATGCAATATTAGTTGTTGTATGAGTCATTTTCACAAGAAAAAAATGAGAAACCTTTGTCAATGTATCCACAAATACCATTATGGAATCATGTTTCCTTGTTGACTTGGGAAAATTAGTTATAAAATCAATGGTTACCACTTCCCATTTCTTCTCTGGAATTGGCAATGGTTGAAGCAAACCCGTTGGGTGTCTATGCTCATATTTTACTCTTTGACATTCAATTCATTTGGCAATGTAATCAACAACATCCTTCATTCCTGGTCAAAATAATTGGATTCTTAGTGCTGCAATTGTTTTATAGTAACCATGATGCCCAACATATGGAACATTATGCATTTATTTTAATACCAAATTCCTATGTTCTTCAGAACTAGGAACATAAATTCTATTCTTATGCATAAGTAATCCATCTTCCTTAATCTCATACTCTTTAATTTTTTGTTGTATGTTTTCTTGCTATAAAATTTCTTGTACCTGTAGGTAATGTTGATATATAAGAACAACATATAAAATTCTTCTCTTTAAATCTGACTAATGCATACCAACAAGTGTAGCATGCATGATATGTACTCTTTTGTTGACTGCATCAACAACTTTATTTTCTTTCCCCTTGATATGCTTGATGTCAAAGTCATACTCACTTAAAAATTCCAGCCATCTTTTTTTCCTAGCATTCAAAGTTGGTTGTTCAAAAAGATATTTCAGACCACTATGGTCTATCTTTACCTAAAATCCTTTTTCCCATGAGATAATGCCTCCACATCTTCAATGCATGAACTATGGAAGTAAGATCCAAATCATGTGTGGCATAATTCCTCTCATGTTCTTTGAGGTTTTTGGACTCATAACCAATGACATGTCCATTTTGAGTGAGGAATCCACCAAGTCCTTCCTTGCATGCATTTGTACATACCATAACATTATCCTTTGGGTCAACAATATTTAAAATAGGTGCACTAATAAGTAATTCCTTTAATAAATTAAAATTCTCTTCACACTATGTTTTCCATTCAAACTTGATTCCCTTCTTTTGTAAAGAAGGTATGGGATGAGAAATATTATAGAACCCCACTATAAACCTCATGTAGCATCCGACTAATCCCATAAAATATCTAATTTCTGAAACATTCCTTGGTGTTTCCCATCCTCTATTGGTTTCAATCGTTTCTGGATCTACTCCTATACCTTGTTCTAAAATAATATGACCCAAATAATGGATTTGTTCTTGGTAAAAATATCACTTAGTAAACTTGAAATAAAGTTGATGTTCCTTCAACATTTGTAACACCAACCTCAAGTGATGTCCATGCTCTTCCTCGGACTTAGAATAAATTAGTATGTCATCCAAGAACACAATGAGAAACTTATCCAGATAATTTCTGAATATGTCATTCATTAAGAACATAAAGACAGTTGGTGCATCGGTCAGTCAAAATGGCATCACTACAAACTCATAATGTCCATACCCATTTTTGAAGGTTGTCTTCTTGATGTCTTCTTCCTTGATTCTTACCTGATGGTATCCGCATCTCAAGTCTATATTTTAAAATATATTTTCTCCTCTAAGCTGACAAAAGAGGTCATCAATTTTGGGTAGAGGGTATTTGTTCTTCACATCTTTATTCATATGTCTAAAGTATATACATAGCCTCAATGTTCCAACCTTCTTTTTGACAAAGAGTATTGGTGGTCCCCAAGGTGAAACACTTGGATGTATGTACCCTTTCTTCAACAACTCTTCCAGCTGCATTTGTAATTATTTAAATTCAGGTGTACTCATTCTGCAAGGTGTTTCTTATACTGGGGTATCTCCTAGTACTAAATAAATACATAAATCTATCTCCCTCCTTGGTGGAAATCCTGGTATTTCTTGGAATACATCTTCAAACTCTTCCATTACTGGAAAATATTCGAGACTTGGCCCTTTTATCTTTTCGATCTCTTCCACATGAGTTGCATACAATTGACATACTTTCCTGAAACATTTCTTCAGCTGTAAGGTTGAAATCTCCCTTATAGAAATGGGTCTTGGAATTCCTTTCACCATGCTCTATTTTTCTTCTTCATCAAGACATGTAAATGTCTTGTTATGAAAATCAGAATAGCATGGTGTCAGTCCAACCAATCCATTCCAATTAGGATGTCATGAGATCCTATTGGAATGATATTCATATCAACAATTGTATTTAATCCATTAATATTTATTGGACAACTTTTGACACCCTCATTTATGATTCTTCTGGTTCTAGTGGCTAGCTAAACCAAGCTTGTCTTCCCTAGATTATTTTTTTCCAAATGTAATCTATCAACTATTTTAGGATCAACATAACAATGACTTGCACCTAAATCAATTAAAATAGAAACAGGTTGATTAATGATATTACCTTCCACTTTGATCATATTGGATTGGTATTCTACTTATCAATATTCTTAGGTTGCATATATCTTTCCCATGTCATCCATTGTTGTAGCCTCTTGGATTTTGAGTATGGTCTTCACTTTATCTCCTATGTGAGGGAAATCCTTGTATATGTGATTTTCCTTGCACCCCCAACATTGGATTGGTGGTATTCCTCTCTTCCCCAAGGAATCCTCTTTCTTGGATTCATCCTTAGCAGTCTGATCTTGTTGATTTTTATTAGGGTTGTTTCTATTGAAAGAAGGTTTGAACCCCTTCCTCCCCTGATCACATTTCTCCTTCTTCTTATCCTTCCAATATTTCTACATGGATTATTTGCCCTTGCCTTTCTCATACATGTACTTATCCTTATTTATGGTCTCAGTCAATGTCATGGGCTCATCATATTGAATCTTATCTTTATAAAAGGATGGAAGTCCACTTAAAAACCTCTATATATTCA
>JZKD02S0497626.1:163158-175373 GCA_000966675.3 Picea glauca | reverse complement strand
CCTGTTTGGCTCGGCGAACAGAAGGCGATAACTTCTCCATACGGACTCCGTTTGCGAAAGTAAATATACCGCCGGAATCAGGAGAACGAGACGGACGCAATGGTACCGTTTTTGTTGCATTCCGAGCACTTTGAAAATTGAGCATTTTTTAGACCCCTGGTCCAGATTCTGATCAATAGGACTCCGCAATGTCAAACATGAAGACGTTGTATGTAGGTTCCCCTATACTTTCGAGGGAAATGTATCCACATGGTACTTTGCCTAACAACCCCATACCATCGTGTCTTGGGAAAAGTTTGAGTCATGTTTTTTGGAAAAGTTTGGAGACGGTAAGCCTTCGGAAGTCCTAGTCATGGACCTTTATAGCTTAAGAATGAACCCAAAAGAAAAAGTTAAAGACTTTAATCAAAAATTTTTAAAACTTAAAAACCAAATCCCTACGGATTGCATGCCCGCCGAGAATCTTATAATAACATACTACACTAAATCTTTGCATCAAAGTATATCTATTTGGGTTAAACGATCTAAGAAAGCCATGTTGTTAGAAGCCTTCGAGGAGGCCAGCCAGATTGAAAAAGATATACTTAGTCTTAAAGACTCTACTAACAACAAATCAAAGACTAGTTCTTCTTCCAAAAAGAAGATTGAAATCCTCCCCGGACCCACTCAAAGTAAAACACAACCTGAAAGATCTGATTTAGAAAACGTAGCTAAAGTTGTTCAAAAATTGTCAAATCAAGTTATAGACTTAAAAAGGACGACCGAAGAAATTTCCTCAAGCAAAGGGCCTTACAAAACCCCATTCCGGAAGCCTTTTCCCACTAACCGACCTAATCCAACCACCGAAGGCCTTAATCTAGAAAGTTTGCAATGCGCCCTTCAAACAATTCTAGAAGCCCAAGATAACTTGATGCCTCTTGAGATTCCTGAAGAGGTAGTTGAACAAGAAATAGTTCAAGAAGAGGAGTCTTCTCCAAACATTTTTGGACACTTCTCGAATAGCATCTTTCAAGCTAACTTCGAGACAGTACATTCCCTATAATACCAGGAGTAACACAACAAACAAACCTTCTTCCAAAAACACTACAACTTTGCCTCCAAAGCAGTCTAAATCAGCTAAGACTAAACAGAGTAATGTGAACCCTAAATTAGATTATGATGTAGTTGAAGATCTTAAAAAGTTGAGAGAGTTATTGAAATTTCCATTTTTGCTACAAAAAATGTTACAAAATATCTCAAAGAGTGGAAAAAATGGTAATTCAAGTGGTAATAAGGTTGTGCAGAACAAAGTTCCTCAGAAGACTTCCACTAAAAACAATCTTGATCCTCAAGATAAAGGAAGCCTTCCTGTAAGTAATGTAAATAATGTAAATAATGTAGATAAAGTAGCTTTAGAAACTGCGAGTAAAAAGACACAAGCTACCACTCTTAGTACTCGCAAAAATGTACCTCCATTCTTGTTAACTTTCGAAATATTTAATAGAAACGTGCACAATTGTATGGTAGACTCAGGAGCATCATCCAATGTGATGCCATGGTCTATATGCCAGAAGATTAATGATGAAGTTGAACCCTCCACCTTAAAAATCATACAACTTGATCGGACCAATGTTAAAGTTAAAGGAGAACTAAAGAATGTGCTTATTAGATTATCGTCTAACCCTAAGGTTCATCAATTCATTGATATTATTGTTGTGGATATTCCAGAAGTGTATCGTCTATTTTTAAGCAGGGACTGGTCGGAGCAGCTACACGACTATTTCGTGACAGACTGGTCTCATCTATGGATTCCAGAGAACGACAAGCCTAACAAGATCAAGGTAAATCGTGAACGATACCTTAAGTTCACAGTCACAGATTTGAACGATCCCAACGAACCATTTACACCTTCTACTGATTCACCCGAAGTACAAGGGATGGACACCTTTTTCGGCAATTTCATGGCCGAGGCTTCAGCTATCACCAATCCAGAACAACATTTTGAGATTGTAGCATATGTGTAGCCAACAGGTTCTATGCAATGGTCTCATGTACCCTATGGAAGTCAAATTTGGTCTCTTTATTTTGATGGGACAAAGTCCAAAGAAGGAGCTGGAGCAGGCTGTGTTATTATCGATCCGTCAGGTAACAAAACATTGATTGCATGTGGGTTAGAATTTGAATGTACTAACAACACTGCAGAATATGAGGCTTTACTGCAAGGTCTCAAAAAATCTTTAGATATGAACATTCAAAATTTGACCGTCTTTGGCGACTCTAAAATAGTGGTTAGACAGGTAAGAGATTCTATCCACTATCTGTCTATGCATCTAAAAAGCTACCGATCTGAGGTATGGAATTTAATGAATAAATTTGTTGCTTTCAATATAAATTCTATTCCTAGATTGAATAACTCTGAAGCAGATCTATTAGCTAATGTAGCCTCTAAACTTCTTCTTGTAGAAGGCTTGTCCCCAAACGCATTCTTCGTCGAGCTTTTGTTCACGCCATCAGTTCCCGACAACATCACAAAATGGAGAGTCTTTGATGACGATCAACAGATTATTAACTTTCTGCACATGGAAGAAACCTTTCAAGGCGCGATGATAGACGAACACACACACGATGACAATTTGAGTGATTTCACGGTAATACCAGATCCGAGAACTCCTGAAACTTCATCGGATATGGTAAACTCGATCCCTAAATTTGTAGTTAGATTAGAGAAATTTTATGATCTTCAAGATAAATTTAAAAAGACGGTCAACTGTAAAACCAATAGTTCCTCGTTATCTTATGAAAAAGTAAACTTAGGAACTAAGGAAAATCCACAGTGCATTAATCTAGGGGTAGGATGTTCTCAACAAGAAAAAGATGCATTTATTAAATTGTTCAAAGAATTTAAATATGTCTTTGCGTGGACATATGATGACCTTAAAACTTTCGACCCTAACATCATATATCATGTCATTCCTATGAAGCCCCAAACCATACCCTTTCAACAGAAATTGAGAAAAATGCACCCTAAGCTCGAACTGACCATTCAAAAAGAGTTGAATAAACTCCTAAATGCTAAGATAATTTTTCTTATTAGGCACAATCAATGGGTTTCTAACCTTGTCCCATTCCGGAAGAAAAGTGGGGAAATCTGACTCTGCGTCGATTTATGAAACTTTAATAGAGCGTCTGATAAAGACAACTATCCTATCCCACCCATGGAATAGATCCTTCAACAGGTATCTGGTTCTGAGAGGCTATCCTTACTGGATGGTTTCTCGGGGTACAACCAAGTCCTGATGTCTCCACCAGACCAACTTAAAACTACCTTCCACACCCCGTGGGGCACCTATGCTTATCGAAAAATGCCCTTTGGATTGATTAATGCTGGCGCCACTTTCCAGAGAGCGATGGACATCGATTTCCAAGGCTTAATCAATCAGTCCGTCATAGTTTACTTAGATTATGTTACCGTATTTTGTAAAAACAAAAACGATCATCTAGCTCACTTATGAGTCGTTCTACTGCGATGTCATAAATACGGCATCTCCTTGAATCCTAAAAAATCCATCTTTGCAGTAGAATAGGGTAAAATCTTAGGATTTATTATGTCAAGTGAGGGGATGATTATCGACCCTGAAAGGACTCAGGTCATCGCAAAACTTCCCCCTCCTACATCCAAAAAATCTATGCAGTCTTTGTTAGGCCAGATTAACTTTGTGAGAAGAATTGTCCCCAGCTTCTCCGAAATGGTCAGACCCTTGCAGAACCTAATTAAGAAAGACACCCAATATCACTGGGGACCCCTGTAAAATCAAGCTTTCAATGCAATAAAGAAGGCCATAATAGACGCTTCGTCTCTCATGAGCCCTGATTTTTCACAAGACTTTACACTCTATACTTTTGCTTCTGACCATTCCTATGTCGCCGTCTTAACCCAAAAGAATGCCAAAAACAATGAAGTACCCATTGCTTTTATGAGATCTGCTTTCAAAGGCACTGAACTTAACTACCCAGCGGTATATCGACAAGCCTATGCTATTTTCAAAGCAGTCAAGCATTTCCGGTCCTATCTTTTGAAGTCTAGGACAAAAGTCATTGTCTCCTATCCAGCCGTGAGGAACCTATTAGTGTAGAAGGAGCTAGGTGAAAAGAGGGCTAACTGGGTTACCTCCTTGCAGGAGTACGACTTAGAAATCAACCCAGCTCATATAGTGAGAGGCCAAGGGTTATGCAAGTTAGTTGTTGATTTAGCAGTAGGACAACATGTAGAAAGCGATACATCAAACCTAGGACAATATGATCAAAATCTAATTTGTTGCGCACAAAACCTTGTCAGTCCTTGGTATGACGATATAAGATTCTGTCTTGAACATGGTTCAACACCCCGTCACCTAGATCCCACTAAAAGAAGAGCGTTGAGGTTAAAGTCTTCCCCCTTTCATCTAGTTAATGGTATCCTGTTTCATCAAAGTTTTGACGGTGTACTGATGCGTTGTCTTGAAAAAGATGAAGTAGAAAAATTCTTGCTAGATTTGCATGCAGGAGAAGCTGGTGGTCATTTTGGTGGTGACACCACTACTCATAAGGTTTTAAGAGCTGATTATTACTGGCCCATGCTTTTTAGAGACGCCCATGCCTTGTGTCGTAAATGTATTATTTGTCAGAAAGCATCAGGGCAGTTACAAAAACCGGCCTTTCCTTTGCAACCCGTTTCAGTAGATTCTCCTTTTTAGCAGTGGGGCCTCAATATCATAGGTCCAATCAACCCCCCCTCCTCACAACAACACAAGTTTATTGTGACAGCCATGGATTACTTTACCCGGTGGTATGAAGCTGTCACGTTAAGAACCGTCAACACCATCCAGGTAATTGCCTTTCTGAATTTGAATATTATCACTCGTTTTGGTATCCCTGACTGTTTAGTATTTGATAACACTTCTTACTTTTCCTCTCTTAAGATGAGCGAGTTCTCTTTGGAAAAAGGAATCAAAATAAAGCATTCTTCTAGCTATTACCCCCAGTGCAACGGATTGGCAGAATCAACAAACAAGAACTTGATTAAAATCATCAAGAGAATGGTGGTTGAAAATCACAAAAAATGGCACAATGCACTGTTGAACGCACAGTGGGCTGATAGGATAACGCCAAAAGATGCTGTAGGTAACTCCCCCTTTTTTCTTGTTTATGGCAGAGAAGCAATTCTTCCACCTCACATTCTTCTTCCTTCGCTACAGTTTTCATAGAAAATCGAAAAATAAGATTGTCCCCCTTTAGAAAAATGAATTAACACTTTGATAAATCTAGAAGAGGTGAGAGCCCAAGCTAAACGTAAGTTTGATCAGCATCAACTATTGGTTAAAAGATGGTTCGATTCTAACTTTTCTTCTGATAGGAATTTTGAAGTAGGTGATCTCGTCTTGAAATGGGACAAACCGCATGAGGGAAAGGGAGAACACATGAAATTTCAAAATTTATGGCTTGGACTGTTTTTAATTGCTGAAAAGTTGGGTCCTAGTTATTTTCGATTGCAAAATCTTAAAGGGCAGCCTGGCACCTATTTGGTGAATGGCCAAGCCTTGAAAAGATACTTTGCTTGATGACAACCCTTGTATACTATGTACATATTTTGCTTCTGTTTTCTTTTTCGTTTGATTTTTGTTTTTGATTTCCCCTTTGAATTTATCAGTTTGAGTTTTTCGAAATACACATACCTGTATACTGAGCTATTCAGACAAAGAAAATAAAAAATTCCTTCGCTGAAATAACTTCTAAGAAAAGTGTATAAATATCAACCGTATATTTCTAAAAGTTATATTTGTGATTGGCAAAAAGTCTGTTGTTTGAAAGAAGTTCACTGATTTCGATCTCTGAGTAAAGCTTGTCATGATCATCTATTATCTTTTTACGCTGTCCCTATTCCTTAAGGGAATGAATCAGAATATGTCTCCCTGCCTTAGGAAGTTGTTTTTGTAAATAAAACATCTCTGTATCTTAATAAAGGACAATTCTAAAAATTCTGATGAGGTCTAAAAATAAACAAATATGTTAAAACAACATGATTTTCAGCGTCACCCCGCTCAACTATATATCTTTGAAGAAAAATAAAATAAAATAAATTATTAATAGAGCTGTGGGAGGTTCTTGTAAACCCGCTGAGATGTTGAACAGGTCTGCTGGTAGCGGGTAAATGTATGCATGACGCCAAGACAACTTCGTCGGGGTATTGAACAGGCCCGCTGGCAGCGAAGCAATGTCGGGTATATGAAAATTTGAAAATAAGAAACCTCTTAATGTCCTTTATTTTGATCTAGAACTTCTTGGCAGTATACGGATGTCAGAGTGGGTTAAATGGCAACCCTATCGAGGCTATGGACGCCTGTTGGCAGCAATGGCTCTATCAATAGTATTGGAGATTTTATCTTTAATATCGTGACTCACCGATCTTAAGACTGTTATCTGTTTTCATCTTTCAAAATACTGCTGGAATAGTTGGTTGATGATGATGTTTATATGATTTACTGGTTGTTGTTGTTGAGTTGGAATGATTTTTGTTGTCCTAATATGAATTTGTTCTTTTGGCAGAGATAACTCCTTCTACCATTGTGTCGCCATTGTTGGCAGCCAATTCACATTTTTCCACTATCTTATAAGCTACCTACACCAGGTTTTTGCAAACCTTAATTTTTCGTCGCAATCCTCAAATGAAATGACACTTTTATTTTTGCGTCATTTGCACACTTGCCTTCGTTTTTGTTTTCACGACTGTAAGCGTGAAAACTTGGTCTTTTGAAGTCGCATTAAAATCATTATTGAATTGTCGTTATCATTCGTGTCAATATGCCTATTGCGCTTACATTTTACTTATCATTATACAGTTGGCAAGACCTTTTGATCTGTACTCATTTGACATTCTTGGATTGATTGTATGATTTTGTTTCATTGAGTTTGTGATACATTGGGGATTGTGCTTACATGTTATTTGATCACTCCACTTGGCACATTGGTATACATAAAACACTTGGCACATTGGTTAAACTCTTGGTATAAATCGTTCTATACAACGCATGTCACATAGTCAAAACATTGGTATTGATTTCAATTTATTTGTTTGATTTTGGTACTATAACTATTGCTTGCGCAAATGGTCTATCCACGAACCAAAGGTTTTGATTGATTGAAATGGAATAGTTGTAACACTTATGCGTTGTGATTTGAATAGTTGAAAGCGCCGACGGTTGTACCATTGGTAATGACTATTCTGCATGGCCAGCAAATAGCTCCACCACCTTCGCACGATGTCATTAATGCCTCCCCTTATCACTATTTCACCTCTGCTAGCATCGGTAACCCTTCAAGCGTTTTGCTCCTATGTGTGTTGCGTTCAAACCCTGTCTCATTCACATCGCTTACCGTGAACCCTGTTTATGGCACCAGTGGTGCGAATTGAGCCAAACGACAGTCAATCCTTGCTACTGTTCGATAACGCCAGGAAAGACTTAGAGGATAGTGGTTGGATCACGTTTGTACAACGGTTTGAGGGTTTTAATCTATTTGTTGCACAACAGTTCGCCCTAACTTTTGATGGGTGTAGGGCCAAAGTAGGCGACATTCAACTTGAGCTGAATGAGGATTTCATTAGCTCTGCTACAGGGTTAGCGTCCACGGGCCAACGATGGTTTAAAAACTCTAAAGTGGAGGAGGTGACATGGCCTTTATTGTTCATCTCACGAAAGGTTACATCCTGTGACAAATTTATGCCAATTTCCACACTTAAACCAAGATGGCATGATCTTTTGATGGTGGTTAAACAATTTGTGACCTATGAGGGTCAATATGGACTGGTTTTTCTTTATCACCTTCGACTGTTAATGAATTTTATGGGTTATCCATTGAATATGCCTTTTTATTTCCAGTGAAGTCTTTATAAAATGGCTAAGAGGTTTAAAAGAGAAAAGGCCGATAGTATCTTGTTCCACCATGGACTAATCAGACTCATCGTTGTTCATCACTTAAATCTCCATGGTGATAGTTGGCAAGCTTTTATCTCTCGGAATGGTTTTGCTGATACAGAGCCTATCCAAATTGACAAGCCTATGGTTAGTGTGACTAAGATCGGGCAACCCGTGCCTTTCCATGCCCTTCTACCCTCTCCTAAACCCTTGGCCAACCCTGATATCAATCTACTCGACATCGCAATAGACAAGACAGAGGTTGTTAAAAAACCTGTGAGCAAAAAGGTCAAGGGAAACCCTACTGTCGACGACAAAGGTAAAAATAATACTTGACTTATCTCAAGACTGGCTAGAAGTAAACCTAAACCTAATGTTGAGAAGAAGCCCATAGTCCTCAATGAAGACTCAGACTCTGACATCGAACGCTTCCTAGCTAGTGAGTACCCTTACTCTCAAGGTTTGTGCTCTGAGCCACCCTATGATTTTGTTTCTAATTTGCCCCCGTGCCTAAGGAACAATCCCAGTTACCTAGGGGTCAAGCTACCTAAAGAAACCCTCGGCGATTCTCCCAAACCCTCGACTGTCGAGCAGTTGTCATGCAACCAGTGTGATGTGTGGTTGGAACGATACTATACAGGCATTCCCTTACTTCAATCGAAAATCAAAGCGATGGAAAATCAAGTTACAGTGTTGACTAGTGAAAGGGACAAGCTTCGAGCTAATGATAAGAAGTAGAAAACCAATGGTTCCATAATTTTTAGGAATGTTGAATCGGCTACAGTCATTGTCAATTCCAAAATGTTATGACCAAGTTGTCTTCTCATCATCCAGGTATGAATTTTGACATCAATTTCGTTTTATCGATTGCTTGGATTAATATAGTGAATTGGTTTCTGAGTTTTGATAAGTCTGTTTATTATTCAAAATGACTTTGACATGGTTTGATTATCAAAATGGTTATAAAATCGAATATGGTTATAATTTTGTTATACGATTCGATTGTGCCCAGTTTAGCAATTAATTGGTGTTCATTGGGTTTGATTCGTTTGTCTATTGGTTTGAGTTAACGAAATCAATGGTTTGATTTCGATTGGATTTGTTTGTATCCAACCTGAACAAGAGTTTTTATGCTAAAATTAGAACATGGTTCTGTTTTGATTTAATATTATGCTATTGTCATTGGATATCAACTGCTCTGATTTCGTTCTTGTGATTTGATTGTTAAAGCAATTTCATAGTAATTGAATTGGCTTGATAAATATGATGTAGCCTATTAAAAATGACTCTGTTCTGTCAACATTTTTGTTTGGATTTGGATTATATATGACGTGTGCTAAAGATCTCTGCGCCCGAATCTTGGAATTGTTTTGATTCAAAACTACTATGTTAAACTCAAACTATTCGATTCGCTCTTGTTTTGATTGTGTTGCGTATCTTCGGTTAGCACGATTTTTTTTATGAGTTGGATTCGTATCAAAAATAGACTTGATGCTTCTTTGTTTGATTTTAATTTTCAAAACAAATTTGTTAACTTAGATCGATATATGGTATCTCTGTTGAATTCGTATGAGAAAATTTGGTTAATAGTTCGTTTTGAAATGAATTCGAGTAATAATTTTGTTGAACGTCAATCGATTTTGTCTGCCCCAATTAGCAATAACAAGTGATTGGACAACTCTTACAGATCCTATTATCAATTGATTGATTTCATTATGATTTCGGTTGTGATAATTTACACACCATTTTTGATTTGATTCGCTAATGACATGGATCATTGGTTTATGTTAATAAAGTTATATCAATTTGAAAATGATCTTGTTGTTTTCGTATGGATTCGATCGTGTTTCCTGTTGATGAGGCAGCATAAACGATTGCCTATGATTTTTTTAACTGTATCTATTTCAATTTTATATGAAACGATTTCATTACTGTTCGATATGATTTTGTATACCTGAATTGGTAACAAATTAAACATAGTATAGCTATCTAGTTTATCATTTGATTTAGTTTGTTCAAATTGCATAGAAGTGTCGATTTGAATAAGGCTTTTAGCAATCAAATATATTTTGATAGTTTAAATGTATTTTCAAAGATTTTAATTGATTTTAATGTTGATTCTGTTTCTGATTTAGACCAGCTACAAAATCCCAAGATTCTGTAGCTAGTCTATAGAATTAGATTTTTATCATTTTCATTAACAAAGTATCCTCCTAACTTGTCCATTTTTGACCCCTTTCAGGTACATCCTAATTTCATTGGACATGTTGTGGCAGTCTAGGGGATATTTGTTTGATCTAGTTTTTATTTTAGGTTGTTAGTTTAGTCAAACTTGGGACATTTTCCCAGATTTATGTAAACAGTTTTGATAACTTCCACAGGGATGTTTTACCCTGTGGAAGGTCTTTTAATACTTATTATTTTTTGTAATAAGGAGCATCCTCACTTGTGGGAGAACCAGGCTATGGATTTCTAATACAAACTAAGATGAGAGTTGATGTTATTGCTACAACTTTCGCTTTCAATATATCAATCTTTTGTTTCATGTTTTATGCATGTCAGTTTGTAGTAGATTATAGACTACTGTAGCTATCATAATCTATTGCAGGATGATATGATTTAATTAATGTGCTATCCATAATCTGATCTCTTTCATTATTTTTAAAAGTACAAAAATTACTTTGTTTCAGTTAATGAATCACAGATTTCTCTTCTTCGTTAATTGAATCACTACGTATAGATCTTTGCATACAGGTTTATCTAACTGTAAAGATTTATAAATCATTTGGTTGCTGTAATTTTTATGTCTTGTTTGTCTTGTAATCATATTTGAAGAGCACTGCAGCTTTTGTTTACAAGAAGCTCTTGGATAATTCAGTGCGGGTTTCCTCCCTCCGATCAGCTAAGAAAATCATTACATGCAAGACAAATCTGGAGTGTTTCTCCAGGTCAGTTTGTTATTTATTTGTTGGTTAATTTGTTGGTATAATTAAGTAGTTTAGTTAGATATATGTGTAGTTTAGATTTGTAGTTAGAGTTAGTAATTTAGTTGTTTAGTTTAGTTAGTTTTTGTTTTGTTTCTTTTCATAAAATTATAAAAAAAATAGCTCTTACTGTCTTAGGACAGAATACAAATGAGTTTTTAAGGTTTTTATTCAAATCTGTAAATTGTAAATATTGTATATTTTGTGAATAAGATTTATTTCTGTTAGTAGTTAGATATTTAATTTCTTAGAGTTAGTATAGTATTAGATAGTAGATTGTATATATAGAATAGTTAGATTTGTTTTAGTTTGTTTTAATAGTTGTTTTTAGTTAGGTTAGTTAATTTAGAGTAGTTTTCTTTTTTGTTTTCTTAGGACCTTAGATCGGCTAACGGAGCCGCAAAACCCGTCAGGGTGGTTCATCCCAAATGGCTTGGGTTATTAGACAACCCCGGACCGGTTCCACTCTCCCAGTTGACAGGCGGTCAATTTCGCCCGTCAACAAATGGCGCTAGAAGGAGGGCCTGAAATTAATTAATGGCACGAGGTAGTCACAAGACTCCTCCACCATCTAATCACTCACCGATAGTGACTAGAAGCCATTCAAACGATAATATTCCCCTTCAAACAACAACTACATCAACCGATGATCCACAGATCACAGTTGAACCATCAACCCCTAATCCTATAGGTGGTGATATACAAGAGATTGTCCATCAATCTCTTATAAAAACACATAGTGCCTTAGCTCATTTGAGGAAACCAAACCATCCGTGGGGACAACCTTTGGATTTTTCTAACATTAGAGAACAATTAGGAGGCACTAACATCACTGTGAATCCTTCAGATCCAATCCTAAATCCTGCTGCAGGAGGATCTGGAATACCTCCTTCACCACCTCCATCATCTCCTTCCTCTTCTGGAGGAGATTCCTCTGACGAAGGAAATTCGCCTTCTCCGCCTTTGTTATTGGATAAATCCGTAAGTGCGGACACAAACCGATCTCCCTAGATCCACCTGGATCTAGAACAAAACACACCAGAACATGACGCTTTCCTTAAGTTTTAGATATTGAATTTACTAGTAGGAAGGAACAAGTAACATACCTTAGTATCGCTTCCTAGGGTCTTTGTTGCTCCTGCTTCACTCTGGTGCTCCCATGAGGTCAAGACCAAGACAACACAAACTAACCAAAGTGATAGCAATAGCATAAACTCAATAAAAACCTATGTATGTGATCAAGGAATCATACAATAAAAAACAACAAGCTTTATAGGAAAGAATCATATTATTGTATCATATT
>JZKD02S0497626.1:130246-145181 GCA_000966675.3 Picea glauca | reverse complement strand
ATGTCGAACATGAAGACGTTGTCTGTAGGTTGTTCCCCTATACTTTCGAGGGCAATGCATCCACATGGTACTTTTCCCAACAACCCCATACCATCATGTCTTGGGAAAAGTTTGATTCATGCTTTTTGGAAAAGTTTGGAGACGGTAAGCCTCCGGAAGTCCTGGTCATGGACCTTTCTAGCTTAAGAATGAACCCAAAAGAAAAAGTTAAAGACTTTAATCAAAGATTCTTAACACTTAAAAACCGAATCCCTACGGATTCCATGCCCGACGAGAATCTTATAATAGCATACTACACTAAAGCTTTGCATCAAAGTATAGCTATTTGGGTTAAACGATCTAAGAAAGCCACATTGTTAGAAGCCTTCGAGGAGGCCAACCAGATTGAAAAAGATATACTTAGTCTTAAAAACTCTACTAACAATGAATCAAAGACTAGTTCTTCTTCCAAAAAGAAGATTGAAATCCTCCCCAGACCCACTCAAAGTAAAACACAACTTGAAAGCTCTGATTTAGAAAACTTAGCTAAAGTTGTTCAAAAATTGTCAAATCAAGTTATAGACTTAAAAAGGACGACCGAAGAAGCTTCCTCGAGCAAAGGGCCTTACAAAACCCCGTTCCGGAAGCCTTTTCCCACCAACCGACCTAATCCAACCACCGAAGGCCTTAATCTAGAAAGTCTACAATGTGCCTTTCAAACAATTCTAGAAGCCCAAGATAACTTGATGCCTCCTGAGATTATTGAGGAGGTAGTTGAACAAGAAACAGTTCAAGAAGAGGAGTCTTCTCCAAACATTTTTGGACACTTCTCGAATAGCATCTTTCAAGCTAACTTCGAGACAATGCATCCCTATAATACCAGGAGTAAGACAACAAACAAACCTTCTTCCGAAAACACTACAACTTTGCCTCTAAAGCAGTCTAAATCAGCTGGGACTAAACAGAGTAATGTGAACCCCAACTTAGATTATGATGTAGTTGAAGATCTTAAAAAGTTGAGGGCTAACATTTCTGTTTATGAGTTATTGAAATTTCCATTTTTGCTACAAAAAATGTTACAAAATATCTCAGAGAATGACAAAAATGGTAATTCAAGTGGTAATAAGGTTGTGCAAAACAAAGTTCCTCATAAGAATTCCACTAAAAACAATCCTGATCCTCAAGATAAAGGAAGCCTTCCTGTAAGTAATGTAAATAATGTAAATAATGTAGATAAAGTAGCTTTAGAAACTGCGAGTAAAAAGCCACAAGCTACCACTCTTAGTACTCGCAAAAATGTACCTCCATTCTTGTTAACTTTCGAAATCTTTAATAGAAACGTGCAGAATTGTATGGTAGACTCAGGAGCGTCATCCAATGTGATGCCATGGTCTGTATGCCAGAAGATTAATGCTGAATTTGAACCCTCCACCTTAAAAATCATACAACTTGATCGGACCAATGTTAAAGTTATAGGCAAACTAAAGAATGTGCTTATTAGATTATCGTCTAACCCTAATGTTCATCAAGTCATTGATATTATTGTTGTGGATATTCCAGAAGTGTATGGTCTGTTTTTAAGCAGGGACTGGTCAGAGAAGCTACACAGCTATTTCGCGATAGACTGGTCTCATCTATGGATTCCAGAGAACGACAAGCCTAGCAAGATCAAGGTAAATCATGAACGATACCTTAAGTTCACAATAACAGATTTGAACGATCCCAACGAACCATTTACACCTTCTGCTGATTTGCCCGAAGTACAAGGGATGGACACCTTTTCCGGCAATGTCATGGCTGAGGCTTCATCTATCACCAATCCAGAACATCAGTCTGAGATTGTATCATATGTGTAGCCAACAACTTCTATGCAACGGTATCATGTACCCGATGGAAGTAAAATTTGATCTCTTTATTTTGACGGGTCAAAGTCCAAAGAAGGAGCTGGAGCAGGCTACATTATTATCGATCCGGCAGGTAACAAAACATTGATTGCATGTAGGTTAGAATTTGAATGTACTAACAACACTGCAGAATATGAGGCTTTACTGCAAGGTCTCAGAAAAGCTTTATATATGAACATTCTAAATTTGACCGTCTTTGGCGACTCTGAAATAGTGGTTAGATAGGTAAGAGATTCTATCCACTGTCTGTCTCCGCATCTCAAAAGCTATTGATCTGAGGTATGGAATTTAATGAATAAATTTGTTGCTTTCAATATAAATTATATTCCTAGATTGAATAACTCTGAAGAAGATCTATTAGCTAATGTAGCCTCTAAACTTCTTCCCGTAGAAGGCTTGTCCCCAGACACATTCTCCGTCGAGCTGTTGTTCAGGACATCAGTTCACGACAACATCACGAACTGGAGAGTCTTTGACAACGATCAACAGATTATTCACTTTCTACACATGGAAGAAACCTTTCAAGGCGTGGTGATAGACGAACACACACACGATGACAATTTGCGTGATTTCACTGTAATACCAGATCCGAGAACTCCTGAATCTTCATCGGATATGATAAAATCGATCCCTAAATCTATAGTTAGATTAGAGAAATTTTATGATCTTTAAGATAAATTTAAAAAGACGGTCAACTGTAAAACCAATAGTTCCTCGTTATCTTATGAAAAAGTAAACTTAGGAACTAAGGACAATCCACAGTGCATTAATCTAGGGGTAGGATGTTCTCAACAAGAAAAAACTACATTTATTAAATTGTTCAAAGAATTTAAAGATGTCTTTGCGTGGACGTATGATGAGCTTAAAACTTTCGACCCTAACATCATACAACATGTCATTCCTATGAAGTCCCAAACCTTACCCTTTCAACAAAAATTGAGAAAAATGCACCCAAAGCTCGAACCGACTGTTAAAAAAGAATTGAATAAACTCCTAAATGCTAAGATAATTTTTCCTGTTAGGCACACTCAATGGGTTTCTAACCTTGTCCCATTCTGGAAGAAAAGTGGGGAAATCTGACTCTGCGTCGATTTCTGAAACCTTAATAGAGCGTCTGATAAAGACAACTATCCTATCCCACCGATGGAACAGATCCTTCAACAGGCATCTGGTTCTGAGAGGCTATCCTTACTGGATGGTTTCTCAGGGTACAACCAAGTCCTGATGTCTCCACCAGACCAACTTAAAACTACCTTCCACACCCTGTGGGGCACCTATGCTTATCGAAAAATGCCCTTTGGATTGATTAATTCTGGCGCCACTTTCCAGAGAGCGATGGACATCGCTTTCCGAGGCTTAATCAATCATTCCATCATAGTTTACTTATATGATGTTACCGTATTTTCTAAAAACAAAAATGATCATCTAGCTCACTTGCGAGCCGTTCTACTGCGATGTCATAAATACGACATCTCCTTGAATCCTAAAAAATCCATCTTTGCAGTAGAACAGGGTAAACTCTTAGGATTTATTGTGTCAAGCGAGGGGATGATTATCGACCCCGAAAGGACTCAAGTCATCGCAAAACTTCCCCCTCCTACATCCAAAAACTCTATGCAGTCTTTCTTAGGCTAGATTAACTTTGTGAGAAGATTTGTCCCCAGCTTCTCCGAAATGGTCAGACCCTTACAGAACCTAATTAAGAAAGACACACAATATCACTGGGGGCCCCTAGAAAATCAAGCTTTTAATGCAATAAAGAAGGCCATAATAGATGCTCTGTCTCTCATGAGCCCTGATTTTTCACAAGACTTTACACTCTATACTTTTTCTTCTGACCGTTCCTATGCCGCCGTCTTAACCCAAAAGAATGTCGAAAATAATGAAGTACCCATTTCTTTTATGAGCTCTACTTTCAAAGGCACTGAACTTAATTACCCAGCAGTAGATCGACAAGCCGATGTTGTTTTCAAAGCAGTCAAGCATTTCCAGTCCTATCTTTTGAAGTCTAGGATGAAAGTCATTGTCCCCTATCTAGCCGTGAGGAACCTGTTAGTGCAGAAGGAGCTAGGTGAAAAGAGGGATAATTGGGTTACCTCCTTGTAGGATTACGACTTAGAAATAACCCCAACTCATATAGTGAGAGGCCAAGGGTTATGAAAGCTAGTTGTTGATTCAGTAGCAGGACAACAAGTAGAAAGCGATACGTTAAACCTAGGACAACATGATCAAAATCTAATCTGTTGCGCACAAAACCCTGTCAGTCCTTGGTATGATGATATAAGATTATGTCTTGAACATGGTTCAACACCCCATCACCTAGATCCCACTAAAAGAAGAGCGTTGAGGTTAAATTCTGCCCCCTTTCATCTGGTTAATGGTATCCTGTTTCGTCAAAGTTTTGATGGCGTACTGATGCGTTGTCTTGAAAAAGATGAAGCAGAAAAAGTCTTGCTAGAGTTGCATGCAGGAGAAGATGGTGTTCATTTTGGTGGTGACACCATTGCTCATAAGGTTTTAAGAGATGGTTATTACTAGCCCACGCTTTTTAGAGATGCACATGCCTTGTGTCGTATGTGTATTATTTGTCAGAAAGCATCAGGGCGGTTACAAAAACCAGCCTTTCCTTTGCAGCCCATTTTAGTAGATTCTCCTTTTCAGCATTGGGGCCTCGATATCATAGGTCCAATCAACCCCCCGTCCTTGCAATAGCACAAGTTTATTGTGACAGCCACAGATTACTTTACCCGGTGGTCTGAAGCTGCCGCGTTAAGAACCGTCAACACCAGCCAGGTAACTGCCTTTCTGAATTTGAATATTATCACTCGTTTTGGTATCCCTGACTGTTTAGTATTTGATAACACTTCTTACTTTTCCTCTCTTGATATGAGCGAGTTCTCTTTGGAAAAAGGAATCAAACTAAAGTATTCTGCTAGCTATTACCCACAGGGAAATGGATTGGCAAAATCAACAAAAAAGAACTTGATTAAAATCATTAAGAGAACGGTGGTTGAAAATCACAAAAATTGGCACAATGCACTGTTGAACACGTTGTGGGCTGATAGGGTAATGCCAAAAGCTGTTGTAGGTAACTCCCCCTTTTTTCTCATTTATGGAAGAGAAGCAATTCTGCCACCTCACATTCTTCTTCCTTCACTACAGTTGTCACAAAAAATCCAAGAAGAAGATTGTCCCCCTTTAGAAAACTGAATTAATGCTTTGATGAAGCTAGAAGAGGTGAGAGACCAAGCTAAACGTAAGTTAGATCAGCATCAACTATTGGTTAAAATATGGTTCAATTCTAACTCTGCTTCTTATAGGAATTTTGAAGTAGGTGATATCGTCTTGAAATGGGACAAACCGCATGAGGGAAAGGGAGAACACATGAAATTTCAAAATTTATGGCTTGGATTGTTTTTAATTGCTGAAAAGTTGGGTCCCAGTTCTTTTCAATTGCAAAATCTTAAAGGGTATCCTGACACCTATCCGGTGAATGGCCAAGCCTTGAAAAGATACTTTGCTTGATGACAACCCTTGCATACTATGTATATATTTTGCTTCTGTTTGCTTTTTCGTTTGCTTTTTGTTTTTGATTTCCCCTTTGAATTTATCAGTTTGTGTTTTTGGAAATACACATACGTGTATACTGATCTATTTAGACAAAGAAAACAGAAAATTCCTTCGCTGAAATAACTGCTAAGAAAAGTGTATAAATATCAACCGTATATTTCTGAAAGTTATATCTGTGATTGGCAAAAAGTCTGTTGTTTGAAAGAAGTTCACCGATTTCGATCTCTGAGTAAAGCTTGTCATGATCATCTATTATATTTTTACGCTGTCCCTATTCCTTAAGGGAATGACTCAAAAGATGTCTCCCTACCTTAGGAAGTTGTTTTTGTAAATAAAACATCTTTGGATCTTAATAAAGGACAATTCTAAAAATTCTGATGAGGTTAAAAAAAAAAAAAAATGTTAAAACAACATGATTTTCAACGTCACCCTGCTCAACTATATATCTTTGAAGAAAAAAAAAAAAAAATAAATTATTAATAGAGCTATGGGAAGTGATTGTAAACCCCCCGAGATGTTGAACAGGTCTGCTGGCAGCGGGGAAATGCATGCATGATGCCAAGACAACTTCGTCGGGGTACTGAACAGGCCCGCTGGCAGCGAAGCAATGTCGGGTATATGAAAATTTGCAAATAAGAAACCTCTTAATGTACTTTATTTTGATATAGAACTTCTTGGCAGGATACGGATGTTAGAGTGGGTTAAATGACAACCCTGTCGAGGCTATGGACGCCTGCTGGCAACAGTGGCTCTGTCAACAGTATTGGAGATTTTATCTTTAATATCGTGACTCATTGATCTTAAGACTGTTATCTGTTTTCATTTTTCAAAACACTGCTGGAATAGTTGGTTGATGATGATGTTTATACGATTTTCTGGTTGTTGTTTTTGAGTTGGAATTATTTTTGCTGTCCTAATCTGAATTTGTTCTTTTGGCAGAGATAACTGCTTCTACCAGTGTGTCACCATTGTTGGCAGCCAATTCACATTTTTCCACTATCTTATAAGCTGCCTACACCAGTGTTTTGCAAACCTCAATTTTTCGTCGCAATCCTCAAATGAAACGACACTTTTATTTTTGCGTCATTTGCACACTTTCCTTCGTTTTTGTTTTCACGAATGTAAGCGTGAAAACTTGGTCTTTCGAAGTCGCATTAAAATCATTATTGAATTGTCATTATCATTCATGTCGATATGCCTATTGCACTTACATTTTACTTATCATTATATAGTTGGCAAGACCTTTTGATCTGTACTGATTTGACATTCTTGGATTGATTGTGTGATTTTGTTTCATTGAGTTTGTGATACATTGGGGACTGTGTTTACATGTTATTTGATCACTCCACTTGGCACATTGGTTAAACTCTTGGTATAAATCATTCTATACAACACATGTCACATAGTCAAAACATTGGTATTGATTTCAATTTATTTGTTTGATTTTGGGACTATAACTATTGCTTGCGTGAATGGTTTATCCACTAACCAAAGGTTTTGATTGATTGAAATGGCATAGTTGTAACACTTATGCATTGTGATTTGAATAGTTGAAAGCGTCGGTGGTTGTACCATTGGTAATGACTATTCTGCATGGCCAGTAAATAGCTCCACCACCTTCGCACGATGTCATTAATGCCTCCCCTTATCACTGTTTCACCTCTTCTAGCATCGGTAACCCTTCGAGCATTCTTCTCCTGTGTGTGTTGCGTTCAAACCCTGGCTCATTCACATCGCTTACCGTGAACCCTGTTTATGGCACCATTGGTGTGAATTGAGTCGAATGGCAGTCAAGCCTTGCTACTGTTCGATAACACCTGGAAAGACTTAGAGGATAGTGGTTGGCTCACGTTTGTACAACGGTTTGAGGGTTTTAATCTATTTGTTGCACAACAGTTCGGCCTGACTTTTGATGGGTGTAGGGCTAAAGTAGGCGACATTCAGCTTGAGCTGAATGAGGAGTTCATTAGCTCTACTACAGGGTTAGCGTCCATGGGCCAGCGATGGTTTAAAAACTCTAAAGTGGAGGAGGTGCCATGGCCTTTGTTGTTCGTCTCACGAAAGGTTACATCCTGTGACAGAGGTATGCCGATTTCCACGCTTAAACCAAGATGGCATGATCTTTTGATGGTGGTTAAACAATTCGTGACCTGTGAGGGTCGATATGGACTAGTTTTTCTTTATCACCTTTGACTGTTAATGAATTTTATGGGTTATCCATTGAATATGCCTTTTTATTTCCAGTGAAGTCTTTATAAAATGGCTAAGAGGTTTAAAAGAGAAAAGGCTGATAGTAGCTTGTTCCACCATGGCCTAATCAGACTCATCGTTGTTCATCACTTAAATCTCCACGGTGATAGTTGGAAAGATTTTATCTCTCGAAATGGTTTTGCTGATACAGAGCCTGTCCAAATTGACAAGCCTATGGCTAGTGTGACTAAGGTCAGGCCGCTCATTCCTTTCCATGCCCTTCTACCCTCTCCTAAACCCTCAGCCAACCTTGATATCGATCTACCCGACATCACAATAGACAAGACATAGGCTATTAAAAAGCCTGTGAGGAAAAAGGTCATGGGAAACCGTATCGTCGACGGAAAAGGTAAAAAGAAGGCTCGACTTATCTCGAGACTGGCTAGAAATAAACCTAAACCTAATGTTGAGCAGAAGCCCATAGTCCTCAGTGAATACTCAGACTCTGACATTGAACACTTCCTAGCTAGTGAGTACCCTTACTCTCAAGGTTTGTGCTCCGAGCCACCCTATGATTTCATTTCTAATTTTCCCCTGTGCCTAAGGAACAATCCCAGTTACCCAGGGATCAATCTACCTAACGAAACCTTCGGTGATTCTCCCAAACCCTCGACTGTCGGGCAATTGTCATGCAACCAGTGTGATGTGTGGTTGGAACGATACTATACAGACGTTCCCTTACTTCAATCGAAAATCAAAGCGTTGGAAAACCAAGTTACAGTGTTGACTAGTGAAAGGGACAAGCTTTAAGCTAATGATAAGAAGCAGAAAACCACTGGTTCCATCATTTTTAGGAATTTCGAATTGGCTACAGCCGTCGTCAATTCCAAAATGTTATGACCAAGTTGTGTGCTCATCATCCAGGTATGAATTTTGACATCAATTTCATTTTATCGATTGCTTGGATTAATATAGTGAATTGGTTTATGAGCTTTGATAAGTCTGTTTATTATTCAAAATGACTTTGACATGGTTTGATTATCAAAACGGTTATAAAATCGAATATGGTTATGATTTTGTTATACGATTCGATCGTGCCCAGTTTAGCAATTAATTGGTGTTCACTAGGTTTGATTCGTTTGTTTGTTGGTTTGAGGTAACGAAATCAATGGTTTGCTTTCGATTGGATTTGTTTGTATCCAACCTGAACATGAGTTTTTATGCTAAAATTAGAACACGATTCTGTTTTGATTTAATATTATGCTGTTGTCATTGGATATCAACCGCTCTGATTTCGTTCTTGTGATTTGATTGTTAAAGCGGTTTCATAGTAATTGAATTGGCTTGATAAATATGATGTAGCCTATTAAAAATGACTCTGTTCTGTCAACATTTTCATTTGGATTTGGATTATATATGACTTGTGCTAAAGATCTCTGCACCCCAATCTTGAAATTGTTTTGATTCAAAATGGCTATGTTAAACTCAAACTATTCGATTCCCTCTTGTTTTGATTGGGTTGTTGCGTATCTTCGGTTAGCATGATTGTTTTAATGAGTTGGATTCATATAAAAAATAGAATTGATGCTGCTCTGTTTGATTTTAATTTTCAAAATGACTTTGTTAACTCAGATCGATATATGTTATCTATGTTGAATTCGTATGAGAAAATTCGGTTAATAGTTCGTTTTGAAATGAATTCGAGTAATAATTTCATTGAATGTCAATCGATTTTGTCTGCCCCAATTAGCAATAACAAGCGATTGGACAACTCTTACAGATCCTGTTATCAATTGATTGATTTCATTATGATTTCGGTTGTGATAATTTACACACTAGTTTTGATTTGATTCGCTAATGACATGGATCGTTGGTTTATATTAATACAGTTATATCAATTTGAAAATGATATTGTTGTTTTCGTATGGATTCGATCGTGTTTCCTATTGATGAGGCAGCATAAACGATTGCCTATGATTTGTTTAATTGTATCGATTTCAATTTGATATGAAACGATTTCATTACTGTTCGATACGATTTTGTATACCTGAATTGGTAACGAATTAAACATAGTATAGCTATCTAGTTTATTGTTTGATTTAGTTTGTTCAAATTGCATACAAGTGTCGATTTGAATAATGCTTTTAGCAATCAAATATCTTTTGATAGTTTATATGTATTTTCAAAGATTTTAATTGATTTTAATGCTGATTCTGTGTCTGATTTAGACCAGCTACAGAATCGCAAGATTCTGTAGCTAGTCTATAGAATTAGATTTTTATCATTTTCATTAACAAAGTATCCTCCTAACTTGTCCATTTTTTATCCCTTTCAGGTACATCCAAATTGCATTGGACATGCTGTGGCAGTCTAGGGGATATTTTTTTGATATAGTTTTTATTTTAGGTTGTTAGTTTAGTCAAACTTGGGATATTTTCCCAGATTTATGTAAACAGTTTTGATAACTTCCACAGGGATGTTTTACCCTATGGAAGGTCTCTAAATACTTATTATTTTTTGTAATAAGGAGCATCCTCACTTCTGGGAGAACTAGGCTATAGATTTCTAATACAAACTGAGATGAGAGTTGATGTTATTGCTACAGCTTTCACTTTCAATATATCAATCTTTTGTTTCATGTTTTATGCATGTCAGTTTGCAGCAGATTATAGACTACTTTAGCTATCATAATCTATTGCAGGATGATATGATTTAATTAATGTGATATCCATAATCTGATCTCTTTCATTATTTTTAAAAGTACAACAATTACTTTGTTTCAGTTAATGAATCACAGATTTCTCTTCTTCGTTAATTGAATCATTACGTATAGATCTTTGCATACAGGTTTATCTAACTGTGAAGATTTATAAATCATTTGGTTGCTGTAATTTTTATGTCTTGTTTGTCCTGTAATCATATTTGAAGAGCACTGCAGCTTTTGTTTACGAGAAGCTCCTGGATAATTCGGTGCAGGTTTCCTCCCTCTGATTAGCTAAGAAAATCATTACATGCAGGACAAATCTGGAGCGTTTCTCCAGGTCAATTTGTTATTTATATGTTGGTTAATTTGTTAGTATAATTAAGTAGTTTAGTTAGATATATGTGTAGTTTAGATTTGTAGTTAGAGTTAGTAATTTAGTTGTTTAGTTTAGTTAGTTTTTGTTTTATTTCTTTTCATAAAATTATAAAAAAAAATAAAAAATAGCTCTTACTGTCTTAGGACAGAATACAAATGAGTTTTTCAGGTTTTCATTCAAATATGTAAATTGTAAATATTGTATATTTTGTGAATAAGATTTATTTCTGTTAGTAGTTAGATATTTAATTTCTTAGAGTCAGGGATGATTTTAGGGGCTAAATTTTGCTCATGGGCTAATTTTCCATGGTTTTTCCAAAAACGAGATTCGCTATTTTAAAAATAATTCGCCCAAATTCTATAGGATAAAATTATTTTACCTTAAAATTTGCAAAACAATTATACAAACTATATAAAATAATTAGAAATTTTATTATTATTTTTTTAAATATCGCCAAACATTTATAGTTGACATATGAAGGATTAGTAATATTCGGCAAGGTTTCTACATTTTAAAATAAATTTCCATCCTTAAAATCATCCCTGCTTAGAGTTAGTATAGTATTAGATGGTAGATTGTATATATAGAATAGTTAGATTTGTTTTAGTTTGTTTTAATAGTTGTTTTTAGTTAGATTAGTTAATTTAGAGTAGTTTTCTTTTTTGTTTTCTTAGGACCTTAGATCGGCTAACAAAGTCGCTAAACCCGTCAGGGTGGTTCATCCCAAATGGCTTGGGTTATTAGACAACCCTGGACTGGTTCCACTCTCCTAGTTGACGGACGGTCAATTTCTCCCGTCAACACCACTTTGACTAGATTTTTTTTTTTACAACCACTTTACCCATAATTAATTTCTTGATATAACCACTTTATTATTTAATTAATTTCTCCTTGGAGCCACTTTGACTAGGAATATTTTTGATGACTTTCAAGTAGCTTCTAGAATAATTGACTTCTTGTTGACCTTCTTAGATGCTTCTAGAATACTCTAAAGAGTTCTCCAACTTATCAAGGTCATATCTCACTAACCGTGAGCAACCACGTGATGTACCACATCATCAAAAATGGCATGACATGTACTATCCATATAAAATAGTATTACCTTCATATTCATTGATCTTCATGTCTTTATAACTCAAACAAATTTGGGTCCCGTACCCATACCTTTGGAGCTACCAGAATGTGTTACTCGACATACTCAAGGGTTGACAACAATCTGTAAGGTTTTACATCAATCTACAATATCACTCTCCAAGGTCTTACATCAATGACAACCAACTATCCAAACCAATTGTCCATCAATCTAAACCAATTCTATGACCATCTCCCCCTTTGACATTGATGACAACACCAACACTGATGGAAAAACTTAGTCATGACAACACTTATTCTCATACTCCTCATCAATGTTTATATCTCTCCCCCTTTGACATCAATGACAAAGGGTATCTCTCCTTCGGGATGCTCCCCATTACTAAACTCTCCTTGGGGACGATCTACTTATCTGCACTATCCTTTGGGTTGCTCCCCCTATCTAAATTGTCCTTGGGGCTACTCCCCCTTGTATTTATGCCTCTGATTACTCTCTCTCCCTTTAACAAAGGATAAAATCCCCTTGTCGATATGACACTATACCTACTCTAACCAATTTTGGTTAAAAGGATAGCTCCCCTATGGGTGTGTCTCCCTATTTGTATTATACTAAAATTCCTTTCTCAATCTCTCTCTCTCTCTCTCTCTCTCTCTCTCTCTCTCTCTCTCTCCAATGACTTCTCTACATGTTTTTGTGTAGATTAGTATAGGTGTTCATGTACATACTTTCTTTTGGATTTATTATCCATTGTTTCTTCCTTGTGTAATCAACTGACATATATCAAAATAATTCAAGAATAAGCATTCAAATATTCTTGTATCATTATCATCCATTATTATAATCTTCATTTATCTCTAAACCAGTCTCTAAACCAATCTATGAATCCAATATTTATTGAACTCATGCTCTCATCCATTGTCATATATTTGTCCAAACTTGCTAATCCATCTTTGTCCATACTTTCCAAGACTCTGTTACTCAACTTTCCACAATGTTAACTCATATGTCCATGTACTATTCTGAAGTATTCTCGGCTGCAAATGATCATCAAATGTGTCCATTGATCTTCTCTATCTTTATACCAAACTCTGCATGCTTGGAACAACCAGTGCTAACAATATCTATGCTTGAATACAACCATAAAATTATGCATGTGTAACTACTAATTGACATTTGTGTGGGAACACTTCTTTATCAATTGATCAATATCTCATTTTGTAATTATTCTATTGAACCACTATGAAGCTTTCTCTATCAAACATATGCAACATTATACTTCAAACTACTCAAAAGATACTCTCTGATATATAAAGATGTTGTCTAGAATCCCCTTATTCAATATTAATAATACTGGGAGTCTCTAAGCCGAATGGTCCAAAATAATACCTTACCAAAGTAGTCTCCATATTCATTTGTAGAGTTATCATCTCCCTGAAATATGACTTCTTTCTTTCTTCTTGTGGATTTATTTTGCACTATAATTCCTGAAAGTACAATTTCTTGGGCCCATTCTTTATTCACTTGCTCTTGTTTTCTTTCTCGTGTTATTGCAAATTCTATGATATTTGGGACTTGTTCTTTCTTTACATGCTCTTTATTATGATCTTTCTCTCTTGTGTATTCTGACCATATATTTCTTGAAAATTGTTCTGATTTTGTGTGCTTTCCTTGTCTTTCTCGTACTATGGCAAGTCTTGTAATTTCTGAAATATGGTCTTTATTCACTTTCTCTTCTTCTTGTTTTTTTTATTTTCCAAATTTTAGTATATCTGATATGTTTTTCTTTATTCGTGGATGGAAATGGCATGCTTCTACAATTCCTAAATATATGACCATACTTGTGGCATTTGTAACTTTCAATATTATGTGGGGCCAAATAAGCATTTCTTGCTTGAACATTTCTTCCATAAGTCATGCAATCTGCAACCTTATGTCCAAAGTTATTACAATAAAAACAATGACCATAAAATAAATTTACTTAACTGGGAGTGGATGATCTTCTCTATGTTGTAGTCCTTCTGAAATCATGCTTTGGTTGATCATGACCTTCTCTTCTATTGACTCCTTCATTCTGAGTGAAGCTTCTTAGTTTTCTAAATGAAAAAGGTCTTCTTTGATGTCCATCTCTTTTGTACTCTTCTTCTTGAGTCTTTTGTCCTTTTGGAATATTCTTCTTTAAGGGCTTGCATTCTTCCTTCTTTATATAACCTTTGATGACTTTTGCATAAATCTTAGGCTTCTGTTCACTTTTCCCTTTAGACGACCTATGACATTTCCCTTCAACTATATTTACTGATGATGTGGATGTTTCTTCAATGTTTTTGTTGAGCTTGACAAGTTTTACTCATAAAATAAGAAATTCTTCTTCAATCTTCTCATAGTCCTCTTCTTTCTTCTTCATCTGTATCTTCATTACTTAGTTTTTTCTTCTTGCTTCTTCGAGTTGGATCTTCAAGGTGACGATTTCTTCTTCAAGTTCTCTTTCTCATTGACTGTATTCTACTTCATTATTATTTTCCTTTTTAGTATCTAGATTTTATTCTATTTCATTGGTCCTTTCTGTCTTATCACTTTCAATTTTCAAATACGAGAATTCAAATTCAATGTGTCCTCCTTTTTCACAATTAAAGAAGAAAAACATTCTTAAGTTGATTTTATACTCTTCTTCTTCTTAATCTATTTGACATGATGAGCATCTTTCCTCTTGTTCTATATCTGCATCCTCTTTGACATTTTATAACTCTATTATGGGTGAAGAATATATATTATGTAACTTATCCCAAAGATCTTTAGTTGATGAACATTTACCCACTTTGTCCTTTACTGAATCATATAGTCCTCCCAAAATGAAATCCATTGCAATTTTTTTATGTTGTTTCAGTTCCTTCTTAGATGCAACCTTTTCCCTTTTTGAACTATCATATCCTCTAACAATTCATTTCCAAATATCATACCCCTATGCCTATAAAAATACTTATGTCCTTCTGTCCCATATCTCATACTCTATACCACTTTAACCATCAAATGTTGGTACTCCATTCTCATTGTATTCCATGATATCCTTCCAGTGGTTAAACTATTTCCTGAAGGAACCTGCTATGATTCCAATTGTTGGATTA
>JZKD02S0497626.1:84243-96079 GCA_000966675.3 Picea glauca | reverse complement strand
TCTCTCCAGGTGAGAGAGTGTGCTGAGGAAGTGAGTTTTCCTCGAGGGAGTCCCGTAGCTGCTACAGAGGTCTAAGAATTCTGGTCCGGCTTGTTGTTGAAGCCCAAGGTAAGGGAGGTGGAGAAACCGATGGACTGTGTGACAGTGAAGGTGTATACTCCTGGGGTGGGACAGGCATGTGGGGAATGAGAGTCTATGATCAGTGGGCGTAAGTCGTTCTTGGGAGAGAATCCTTCCTCTTAAATTGCGTGACTTTCCTATTGACCTTAGCTAGCCTAGAATCCCTTGCCCCATGGAGTTTAGTCCCATCTCAAGGGTGACCCACTACTGGGAGTGATGAGTAGTGTGGTATAAGGCTGGGAGGTTCGTGGAAGATCTACATGCAGTTGGTGGTTTTACTCCAGTTAAAATATAAGTATCATTTACATGCTTAATTATGTATGTTATGCATGTCTGTGATTCTTGAAATGTTATCATGTGTTCCATTGCATGTAGGAATTACTGTCAATTCCATTTGAGTCTGTATGGTAGAAATAACTCTGTGTTATTTGTTTTAAATTCATTAGAAATGCATGTTATATATATGTATGTTCCTCTGTGGCATTGCCCGACCTATTGGTGGTTGGGGACATTACAAATTGGTATCATAGCTAGTTGAGCTAAGTGAAGTGTCTGAGTAGTGGCATTTCCCGACCTATTGGTGGCTGTGACGTTACACTAATGATTATAGAACAAACATAAGGATGTGCTTTTTCAAATGGAAACTATCTTGGTGTCGATAAAAGAGAATTTATATCTCAACCCCTCTTTTTGAAATATTTGATTTTTTTGTCTTTTTCAAATTTTTAACGAGCTTGAAAAAGAATAAAAGAATGCTATGTTAGAAATAAGGAATGAGTGTCATGGGAAAGAAAACTAGTTCCAAGCACATGGAACATATTCATGCTTAGTGAAAGGAGACATGTGCAACATAAGCACACTCGAGAAAATTCCTCCATGGGTCAAGGTGTCAGATTGCGAGGGAAAAAATTTCTACAAGGCTTGCATATAAGGAATGATTTAAAGGTTCAGTAATAGCAACATGAAGATGACATTAGGCCAAATATGAAAGGATAATACATGCAATGAGATTACAACATGACACAACAACACTCCTTTCATGTGAAGTTTTACGAGCCCAGAGAAGGTAAGATTGATCGTTTTTCACATTTAGAGAGCCTAAAAAACACTACAAGAAGACTCCAGAGTGTTCCTTTTTCGTAATTAGTCTAGTTGATTAAAAAAAGGGTTAAAATTATACCGAAAGGACGTCTCTTCAAAATCATTTTAACAAGTGTGATAGAGACAAGATCAATCAACTAGCTTTTCAATTTTAAGGAGTCTGAAAAGAGCTTAACTATGGACTCCCAGCCTTTTTCGAAATTTAGTCCCCTTAGCTCGAAAAAGTATAAAACATAACTTAGGAGAACTCTCCCAGTGATACATGTCTCCCGAGCCATACCTTTTTCCTGGATAATCTATTGGCCAGAAAAAGGGTTAAACTTATGCCAAATAGATATTCTTTCTGGACCAATTAACAAGTGTGAAAGGAATAAGGTCACTCAAAAATATTTTCATATTTAGGGAGTCTGAAAAGAGCTTAACTATGGACTCTGAGGGGGTTTCTTTTTCTTAGATAATATCCAAGGCTCCAAAAAGAGATAAACCAAAACCAAGGAGAATGGCCTTTTTTCGAAAATTTAGTCCCTAGGGCCCGAAAAAGGGTTAAATGTATGCCTAAGAATACTCTCCTAGTGAAACAAAGATCCTAGGGAACAATTTTATTCGTAAATTAACCATATGGACCAAAAAATGGGTAAACTATCACTGATCTAGGTGGATATTGGTGGCCACGCACCTATTCCAAATGGCTCCTTTTGATAATTTTAGTTCAACACCTTCTTCTGTAATTCTTTATAATTGTGGGTTATACACTTTTGGGGCCATATGAATCCCTACACAAATTATAGGTGGAGATTGGTGTCCACCCACCTAATCCAACCGGCTTAGTTTGGAAGTTTTCATGTCAGTAATACTTTTTGTACTTCCAGGGCCATTTTGGGTCCCTAAATAGTGTTTTATTTATTTGTTTCCATAGTAAATATTTAGACAGAGTTTGATTTTGATGGAATCATGTGTATCTCTCAAAAATACCTTTCCAACAGGCTATCACACACCTAAAATGGAGGCCGTATGTAAAAGTTACGACCCTAGGAAGTTGAGGTACCAACTTACCCATCGGGGCCCACATAAATTTTTGCATTTCATCTCCTAGGGTTAGGTTTTTGGATGTATAGGGTTTTGGAATTCATGATTAATCTTAAAAAGGCCTATGTAGCCTCATTTTAATCATTCTTCTCAAATGGATCCACGTAGTAGCCACATCTCTTCTAAGAGATAGCTACCACCATTCGAGCAAGTTGTTTTCAGTTCTGCAATTTTACAGTTTCAACATATTTTATTTATTCAATAGAAGTTATTGTTCACTGGATATCTGTTTTTGTTCTCCATATATCTTTGTTATTTTATTCATTCTATTATTAATATCTTTCCACTGATAAATACAGATCAGTGGTATCAGAGCGGTCTGCTCTTCATTTATTTTTCTTCGTGCATGTCCCCGACAAGATTTGGGTACAAGAAGTTGGGACTCGAACCAATCAAGCCTTTTCAATATCGGTCGCACCAAGCCCAACAACAAACCATGGGGTAAAAACATAAAGATGATGGAGAAGGAGATCCTTTTAAAATGTTTCTTGAGGAGTCCATTGCGTGACAAAGGAACAAAATGATGGATAACTTTCCACAGATCCTTCGGAAATTATTGTTGAAGGAAAATCTCCCTGCGGACAAGTAGATCTCCTCAAAGAGATAGACTCTTAACTCTAAGAAATAAAGTTCTTATCATGGTCACTGACTTCCTTTTAGAACTAGGTGGACTAGTGTGTGAGGAGGAAGGAGAAAAGAAGTACCTTTTACCGGTGTTTGTCCCTGTACGCTCCGAATTGAGCTCCAATCTTTCGGTCTTCGATAAGCCCTGTAGACAAACAAAGTACGACCACTTCCTACTCTATCAAGATTAGTCTGAAATAGGTCTATCTACTAAAGAGACAAATTCATGTGAGATTGAAGACAAATTAGAAAGAAACAGGCCAAGCAAATTATATTAATGAGGACAAAACATTCCTTACAGCCATAGATGGATTGTAGCAGTTTCGTCAAGTCCTCCTTGTCTATCCCTTGCTCAAAATATCCACGATACGAATGATGAAAGCTTCACCGATTGTTCCCTATGATATCATAGGTCTCTTTCTTCCAAAACATCTCTATTCCAGCACCACTTATAAGATCATAAATTTGGTGTGATTCTCCTTTTTCAGTCCCCTTTCACCATGAGAAAGCTTGCTTATATAGCCTTGGAGAGGCTTTAACCACTTGAGATATCCTCGGGGAAGTTGAGGATTTTCCTCCTTCAGTTGAGGATCTACCCTAAGATCATGGATAGACTAGGGATTCGAATCCAACTGCCTTCTAAGAATGAAAGGATCCTTCCCCCATTCATCTCAACAACTCAACTATTGCTTAAAATAGGTAGCGCTCCCTCAAAAGGGCCATCAGAGCGCTGTAGTTCTCTCTAGTAGGCTTAAGGGGGGTACCAACACTCCTAAAAAAACCAGTGCTCCCCCAGAAGGGCCAAAGAATCTTTATAACGCTCCCAGACAGTGTAAGGGGGAGCGCCAACACTCCCAGAAGAGGTATAAGGGAGCCCTCCCCTCCAAAAACTTAGTTTTTTGAGTGTTTTCAGATGGAAAAAGGTTCATGAGCCCAGTTAACCTTTCCTCCTCTTCCAATTCAAGTGTTTGACATGTGCCAAGTGTCCTCCTGATGTCATTTATAGGTACGACATAGGCATCATGGCAGTATGCTTCCCTGACACTTGTGACACTTGTGAGAAAAATGCGACACTTGCAACCTTTGCAATGACGACACTTGCGATACTATCAAAGTGAGTATTTTTTATGTGTAGTGATTATCCACAAGAGACAAATCTTCATCAAGAAGCCATGCAACACCCTTCAAGGTATAGTTACATTTTGATATTCCGTTATTTGAAGGACTGATAGATGCATATGTTGTAGATAAAAGGTTGAATCTTCTTGAAGGGTATTTTTCGGTCTACAATTTTTCCGATAGGGAAAATATTACTTTTGCACTCCTCAAGGTCATCCCCCATGTTAAGGACTAGTGGGATACTTATTCTGAGCAAAGGGCCATAGAGGAATATACAATATTTGTGGTTTCCCACACATGGGATTCCTTCAGGGATGCCATTAAAGAACAATACTACGTTGTTGGAAGCTACAAGGACCAGTACACAAGATGGACCACCCTACATCAGGGAAGGGACCAGACATATCAAATTTCACCAATATTTTCCATACCCTACGCACCAAATTGGCTATCAAAGACTTTGCATGACATATGGTTCTCAAATACCATGGATGTCTGCATAAATACATTCAAAGAGAAATGGATTTTCTAGATATCACATCATTGGGTATGGCTTATAGATATGTTGTCAAGATCGAGAAAAAATTTAAGTAGAAGAGGCGAGAGTTTGGATCTTCAAATTCCTCACAGGAGAAGTAGGGAAAAGGTAGCCCCAACCCACAAAACAAGGGACAGAAAAAATATGGCCACTCTTAGAACAACTAGTCCAAGCCGCAACACAAAAAGGGTAATGAGAAGTCGAAGAAGGACACGAGAAAATGGTGTGAATACCATAAAATCCCTTGGCACAACACCGAAGAATTTCGCTCCAAGAAGTTACTAGTGGCCGAGATGAAAGATTCCAAGTCAGGAATATTATGACTTTGAATCAAATCCAGAAGGAGGGAAGCAGATTATCGATGTTGAACCTAGTTCCATTGTCACTACCACCAAAGTCTAGCCAAGCGAAACAGAAGAACCAAAGGAAGGGGAACGCATATTTCACTCACATATGTGGGTAAAGGGAGCTCCACTTCATTTCATTGTCAAAAGCGTCAGTCAGAAGAACTTGATCTCAACAGAGGTCGTCAAGAAGATGGACTTACCGACGACATTGCACCCACATCCCTACACCATCAGTTGGCTTCGCCAAGGAATAGATCTTTGTGTCAGCTAACAATGTCATCTTCCCTACGAAATTAATCCTTTCAAACACAAGGTATTGTGTGATATTTATACCCTTGAAGTTTGTGATTTTATTTTAGGACAACCATATTTTTGGAACAGACAAGTTGTGTATGTTTCTAGACCCTGCAATGTTATGATTACTTTGGGTAGACAATTGTACATGATACCAAAGGTAGTGCTGCCTACCGCTATTTCTTTAATCTCTTCTAAGAAATCTAGTAAGTTCATTTCATAGACCATGAAGTTATTCTTCTTTTTGATATATGATCATAGTAAGCAGAAGGTCTCCGCCACATCCGTGGCCTCTACATAGAGCCTCTCTTTGTAGCAGAAAAAAGTGGACGGGATCATGGAAGAGTATAGAGACATCTTCTTCTCACCCACCTGGGTACTAATGCACTACAAATTCAAGCATCCAATTGATATAACCCCTAATGAACCTATGCCTAATGGACCAGTATATCATTGTTCCCTAATGGAAAATGACGAAATCAAGTGTCAGATCCAATAACAACTTCAAAGGGGGCACGTCAGACCCATCTCCTCCCCTTGTGGAAGCCCGATTGTACTGGTACAAAAGAAATATGGGACCTGGTGGCTCTGCATTGATTACAAAGCATTAAACAAAATCAGAGTCAAGAATCGATACCCAATTCACATAATTGATGACCTTCTTGACCAACTCAAGGGGGAAAAGTTCTGCAACAATATTGACCTAAAGTCTGGCTACCACCATGTTCCCATTGAACCAACTGATGTANGGAGCAACCGATGGACTGTGTGACAGTGAAGGTGTATACTCCTGGGGTGGGACAGGCATGTGGGGAATGAGAGTCTATGATCAGTGGGCATAAGTCGTTCTTGGGAGAGAATCCTTCCTCTTAAATTGCGTGACTTTCCTATTGACCTTAGCTAGCCTAGAATCCCTTGCCCCATGGAGTTTAGTCCCATATCAAGGGTGACCCACTACTGGGAGTGATGAGTAGTGTGGTCTAAGGATGGGAGGTTCGTGGAAGATCTACATGCAGTTAGTGGTTTTACTCCAGTTAAAATATAAGTATCATTTACATGCTTAATTATGTATGTTATGCATGTCTGTGATTCTTGAAATGTTATCATGTGTTCCATTGCATGTAGGGATTACTGTCAATTCCATTTGAGTATGTATGGTAGAAATAACTCTGTGTTATTTGTTTTAAATTCATTAGAAATGCATGTTATATATATGTATGTTCCTCTGTGGCATTGCCCGACCTGTTGGTGGTTGGGGACATTACAAATTGGTATCATAGCTAGTTGAGCTAAGTGAAGTGTCTGAGTAGTGGCATTTCCCGACCTGTTGGTGGCTGTGACGTTACACTAATGATTATAGAACAAACATAAGGATGTGCTTTTTCGAATGGAAACTATCTTGGTGTCGATAAAAGAGAATTTATATCTCAACCCCTCTTTTTGAAATATTTGATTTTTTTGTCTTTTTCAAATTTTTAACGAGCTTGAAAAAGAATAAAAGAATGCTATGTTAGAAATAAGGAATGAGTGTCATGGGAAAGAAAACTAGTTCCAAGCACATGGAACATATTCATGCTTAGTGAAAGGAGACATGTGCAACATAAGCACACTCGAGAAAATTCCTCCATGGGTCAAGGTGTCAGATTGCGAGGGAAAAAATTTCTACAAGGCTTGCATATAAGGAATGATTTAAAGGTTCAGTAATAGCAACATGAAGATGACATTAGGCCAAATATGAAAGGATAATACATGCAATGAGATTACAACATGACACAACAACACTCCTTTCATGTGAAGTTTTACGAGCCCAGAGAAGGTAAGATTGATCGTTTTTCACATTTAGAGAGCCTAAAAAACACTACAAGAAGACTCCAGAGTGTTCCTTTTTCGTAATTAGTCTAGTTGATTAAAAAAAGGGTTAAAATTATACCGAAAGGACGTCTCTTCAAAATCATTTTAACAAGTGTGATAGAGACAAGATCAATCAACTAGCTTTTCAATTTTAAGGAGTCTGAAAAGAGCTTAACTATGGACTCCCAGCCTTTTTCGAAATTTAGTCCCCTTAGCTCGAAAAAGTATAAAACATAACTTAGGAGAACTCTCCCAGTGATACATGTCTCCCGAGCCATACCTTTTTCCTGGATAATCTATTGGCCAGAAAAAGGGTTAAACTTATGCCAAATAGATATTCTTTCTGGACCAATTAACAAGTGTGAAAGGAATAAGGTCACTCAAAAATATTTTCATATTTAGGGAGTCTGAAAAGAGCTTAACTATGGACTCTGAGGGGGTTTCTTTTTCTTAGATAATATCCAAGGCTCCAAAAAGAGATAAACCAAAACCAAGGAGAATGGCCTTTTTTCGAAAATTTAGTCCCTAGGGCCCGAAAAAGGGTTAAATGTATGCCTAAGAATACTCTCCTAGTGAAACAAAGATCCTAGGGAACAATTTTATTCGTAAATTAACCATATGGACCAAAAAATGGGTAAACTATCACTGATCTAGGTGGATATTGGTGGCCACGCACCTATTCCAAATGGCTCCTTTTGATAATTTTAGTTCAACACCTTCTTCTGTAATTCTTTATAATTGTGGGTTATACACTTTTGGGGCCATATGAATCCCTACACAAATTATAGGTGGAGATTGGTGTCCACCCACCTAATCCAACCGGCTTAGTTTGGAAGTTTTCATGTCAGTAATACTTTTTGTACTTCCAGGGCCATTTTGGGTCCCTAAATAGTGTTTTATTTATTTGTTTCCATAGTAAATATTTAGACAGAGTTTGATTTTGATGGAATCATGTGTATCTCTCAAAAATACCTTTCCAACAGGCTATCACACACCTAAAATGGAGGCCGTATGTAAAAGTTACGACCCTAGGAAGTTGAGGTACCAACTTACCCATCGGGGCCCACATAAATTTTTGCATTTCATCTCCTAGGGTTAGGTTTTTGGATGTATAGGGTTTTGGAATTCATGATTAATCTTAAAAAGGCCTATGTAGCCTCATTTTAATCATTCTTCTCAAATGGATCCACGTAGTAGCCACATCTCTTCTAAGAGATAGCTACCACCATTCGAGCAAGTTGTTTTCAGTTCTGCAATTTTACAGTTTCAACATATTTTATTTATTCAATAGAAGTTATTGTTCACTGGATATCTGTTTTTGTTCTCCATATATCTTTGTTATTTTATTCATTCTATTATTAATATCTTTCCACTGATAAATACAGATCAGTGGTATCAGAGCGGTCTGCTCTTCATTTATTTTTCTTCGTGCATGTCCCCGACAAGATTTGGGTACAAGAAGTTGGGACTCGAACCAATCAAGCCTTTTCAATATCGGTCGCACCAAGCCCAACAACAAACCATGGGGTAAAAACATAAAGATGATGGAGAAGGAGATCCTTTTAAAATGTTTCTTGAGGAGTCCATTGCGTGACAAAGGAACAAAATGATGGATAACTTTCCACAGATCCTTCGGAAATTATTGTTGAAGGAAAATCTCCCTGCGGACAAGTAGATCTCCTCAAAGAGATAGACTCTTAACTCTAAGAAATAAAGTTCTTATCATGGTCACTGACTTCCTTTTAGAACTAGGTGGACTAGTGTGTGAGGAGGAAGGAGAAAAGAAGTACCTTTTACCGGTGTTTGTCCCTGTACGCTCCGAATTGAGCTCCAATCTTTCGGTCTTCGATAAGCCCTGTAGACAAACAAAGTACGACCACTTCCTACTCTATCAAGATTAGTCTGAAATAGGTCTATCTACTAAAGAGACAAATTCATGTGAGATTGAAGACAAATTAGAAAGAAACAGGCCAAGCAAATTATATTAATGAGGACAAAACATTCCTTACAGCCATAGATGGATTGTAGCAGTTTCGTCAAGTCCTCCTTGTCTATCCCTTGCTCAAAATATCCACGATACGAATGATGAAAGCTTCACCGATTGTTCCCTATGATATCATAGGTCTCTTTCTTCCAAAACATCTCTATTCCAGCACCACTTATAAGATCATAAATTTGGTGTGATTCTCCTTTTTCAGTCCCCTTTCACCATGAGAAAGCTTGCTTATATAGCCTTGGAGAGGCTTTAACCACTTGAGATATCCTCGGGGAAGTTGAGGATTTTCCTCCTTCAGTTGAGGATCTACCCTAAGATCATGGATAGACTAGGGATTCGAATCCAACTGCCTTCTAAGAATGAAAGGATCCTTCCCCCATTCATCTCAACAACTCAACTATTGCTTAAAATAGGTAGCGCTCCCTCAAAAGGGCCATCAGAGCGCTGTAGTTCTCTCTAGTAGGCTTAAGGGGGGTACCAACACTCCTAAAAAAACCAGTGCTCCCCCAGAAGGGCCAAAGAATCTTTATAACGCTCCCAGACAGTGTAAGGGGGAGCGCCAACACTCCCAGAAGAGGTATAAGGGAGCCCTCCCCTCCAAAAACTTAGTTTTTTGAGTGTTTTCAGATGGAAAAAGGTTCATGAGCCCAGTTAACCTTTCCTCCTCTTCCAATTCAAGTGTTTGACATGTGCCAAGTGTCCTCCTGATGTCATTTATAGGTACGACATAGGCATCATGGCAGTATGCTTCCCTGACACTTGTGACACTTGTGAGAAAAATGCGACACTTGCAACCTTTGCAATGACGACACTTGCGATACTATCAAAGTGAGTATTTTTTATGTGTAGTGATTATCCACAAGAGACAAATCTTCATCAAGAAGCCATGCAACACCCTTCAAGGTATAGTTACATTTTGATATTCCGTTATTTGAAGGACTGATAGATGCATATGTTGTAGATAAAAGGTTGAATCTTCTTGAAGGGTATTTTTCGGTCTACAATTTTTCCGATAGGGAAAATATTACTTTTGCACTCCTCAAGGTCATCCCCCATGTTAAGGACTAGTGGGATACTTATTCTGAGCAAAGGGCCATAGAGGAATATACAATATTTGTGGTTTCCCACACATGGGATTCCTTCAGGGATGCCATTAAAGAACAATACTACGTTGTTGGAAGCTACAAGGACCAGTACACAAGATGGACCACCCTACATCAGGGAAGGGACCAGACATATCAAATTTCACCAATATTTTCCATACCCTACGCACCAAATTGGCTATCAAAGACTTTGCATGACATATGGTTCTCAAATACCATGGATGTCTGCATAAATACATTCAAAGAGAAATGGATTTTCTAGATATCACATCATTGGGTATGGCTTATAGATATGTTGTCAAGATCGAGAAAAAATTTAAGTAGAAGAGGCGAGAGTTTGGATCTTCAAATTCCTCACAGGAGAAGTAGGGAAAAGGTAGCCCCAACCCACAAAACAAGGGACAGAAAAAATATGGCCACTCTTAGAACAACTAGTCCAAGCCGCAACACAAAAAGGGTAATGAGAAGTCGAAGAAGGACACGAGAAAATGGTGTGAATACCATAAAATCCCTTGGCACAACACCGAAGAATTTCGCTCCAAGAAGTTACTAGTGGCCGAGATGAAAGATTCCAAGTCAGGAATATTATGACTTTGAATCAAATCCAGAAGGAGGGAAGCAGATTATCGATGTTGAACCTAGTTCCATTGTCACTACCACCAAAGTCTAGCCAAGCGAAACAGAAGAACCAAAGGAAGGGGAACGCATATTTCACTCACATATGTGGGTAAAGGGAGCTCCACTTCATTTCATTGTCAAAAGCGTCAGTCAGAAGAACTTGATCTCAACAGAGGTCGTCAAGAAGATGGACTTACCGACGACATTGCACCCACATCCCTACACCATCAGTTGGCTTCGCCAAGGAATAGATCTTTGTGTCAGCTAACAATGTCATCTTCCCTACGAAATTAATCCTTTCAAACACAAGGTATTGTGTGATATTTATACCCTTGAAGTTTGTGATTTTATTTTAGGACAACCATATTTTTGGAACAGACAAGTTGTGTATGTTTCTAGACCCTGCAATGTTATGATTACTTTGGGTAGACAATTGTACATGATACCAAAGGTAGTGCTGCCTACCGCTATTTCTTTAATCTCTTCTAAGAAATCTAGTAAGTTCATTTCATAGACCATGAAGTTATTCTTCTTTTTGATATATGATCATAGTAAGCAGAAGGTCTCCGCCACATCCGTGGCCTCTACATAGAGCCTCTCTTTGTAGCAGAAAAAAGTGGACGGGATCATGGAAGAGTATAGAGACATCTTCTTCTCACCCACCTGGGTACTAATGCACTACAAATTCAAGCATCCAATTGATATAACCCCTAATGAACCTATGCCTAATGGACCAGTATATCATTGTTCCCTAATGGAAAATGACGAAATCAAGTGTCAGATCCAATAACAACTTCAAAGGGGGCACGTCAGACCCATCTCCTCCCCTTGTGGAAGCCCGATTGTACTGGTACAAAAGAAATATGGGACCTGGTGGCTCTGCATTGATTACAAAGCATTAAACAAAATCAGAGTCAAGAATCGATACCCAATTCACATAATTGATGACCTTCTTGACCAACTCAAGGGGGAAAAGTTCTGCAACAATATTGACCTAAAGTCTGGCTACCACCATGTTCCCATTGAACCAACTGATGTA
>JZKD02S0497626.1:33807-64984 GCA_000966675.3 Picea glauca | reverse complement strand
TCAAGAGTTCAGTACCCGTCTCGTAGCGAATAGGTAGTTGAAAGTGCGTGAGGAAAGACATGGCAAGGGAATTGAAATTATGAAAAGAAGCATGTGGTAGTTCAATATACCACTTCGCTGCCGAGCCTATAAGTGTTCGCTGGAAAAGACGCAAACGTACAGAATCATCCATGAGGGACTTTGATGAACACCACAAATGGAAAGTCATCACATGGTTGTTTGGATATTCACCAAAATTTTCATCAAATTTTGGAATATCAGAAGGAAATTTAGCTGGAATGACTGGCCAAACTGGTGAATGAAAAATAGGATCATTAGTTAACCGAGACAAGTCTGGGAGATCTAGAGTCACAAGGAAAGGTAGTTGTCGGTTAATTTGCGGATGATACTTGTGCAGCATAGGAACACCAGTAGGACCATAAACTGGGTTAGGTGGATAGTTGTAACTAGTAGGTCCTCCTACATATGGTTGTTGCTGGCCAAGATAAGTAGGATTTGATGATGGATGAGAAACATTTGCATAACCTGATGGGTTCTGATCATTATAGACTGGGTGATTTTCTTGCCCATAAGGAGGATAAACATTTTTCCCTTGATGATGGTAAGGAGTAGATCCCAGAGGTGGATACACATCAAACCCATGAGGAGGATAAGGTTGTTGTCCTGAAGAACTCCAGGTGGTGTTTGGGATGCTGCTCGGATAAGGTTGTCCGTAAGATGTTCCAGAAGGAACAGGATTTGATACTCCTCCTAGTGGGTTATGATATGAGTGCCCCCCAATGTGGGGTTGAATAAAAGTTCCTCTTGAAGATACTCCCCAGGATTATGAAGGGTTTCCAGCAAATGAAGGTTTCCCCCCTGCTAGTGGTGGATTAACGACCGGTGTATGACTGGAAAATGAAGGTTTCCCTCCAGGAGGAGCATGAAAAGGGGGCTATCCCCTGGGAGGGGTAGGCTCGCCATAGAATGGTAGTCCTCCAGGAGGGAATGGTTCGTTAGATGGTGGTTTCCCTCTAGCCGGTTGTGTTTGGATGGCAGGGGTCTGCATTCTTGGGTGAAAAGATGTCCCAGTAGGATTGTGTGGAACATGTGGAGCTGTAGAGTAAAAGCTGGTAAAAATGGGGGTAGGGATTGAAGTGCATTGGCGCTAAGTAGAGGTGATGATTCCAGCATTAGGATGGACTTGTGCTGACGTAACAGTAGGGTTAATGACCTGATCGACTGGGTGATTCATGGTTTGACCGGATGGTCCTGTTTCACCAAGAGGGTCATGAGGATGAAAGGGTTGTTGAAAGGATTCAAAATTTTCATAGAGATTGTGTCTCGATGAAGTCCTCCATACAGAATGAGTAGGTGTGGGATTTGTTTCTACAATGGTGCTAGGACAAATAAGAGTGATATACTCATCACCAAAGGTTGGTTCCGTGGATCCCATATATGTTTCGGTAAAAATTCTCTCTGGTAATTGTGGGACCTCTTTGTCTATGATGTTACCAAGGGAGTCTAAATGAAGCAAAAGTGGTTTGAGAGGGGTTACCAACACAGATGTAGTGTGAGGAGTGGGATTTTCAACCATAACCAAATCACCTTCTGAGTTATCTAACAGAGGAGCAATAACACTTCCAGTGTCAGATTGATTTTCTACCTCTCCATGATAGTTTCCTTCTGGAGGGTTAGGAGGTAAGGGTTGATATCCTTTTGGAGGCAAACCTTGCATCCTACACGATCTACGAATATGTTTATTGTCTACAGGCTCAATTTTGGAGAATAACAGAACACACTGAAAATCTAGGGCCAACTAACAAAAAGAATCAACATATGCTAATAAAATCTAGGAATCAACCAAGCAAACAAAACTTCTCTCGATGATCGTACTAGTTGGTGATGAAATCCAACGTCACATGATCAAGTCAAGAAGGGGCTAGGATATGGTGGAATAGTTACAATGGTGACATGCTTAACGGACTTTCATCTTGGTGCAAGCTTCCACGCAGTAATTGTGGATTTACCCTCCAAGGAGCCCGAGTGAGTTTGACCAATGTCTGTTCCAGGTATAGTGAGACTTCCCTTCATCGTCACCTTGTGTAAGTACCTAAATATTATGGCAACTAAAGACACCAATTCCCAGTTAGTCCCTGGGCGGGTACAGTCGACGGTCCGATTTGAACATATGGGTAGGATAACAAGTTTGAAATCAAAATGAGAGGCTCCCACACATAATCATGGGTATACCTTCAGGTGACCCCCAATATATGATCCGACCACTACAAACAGTTGAAACACGGAGGGATAATCTTCATAATTCGCCCGAATGCGACCTCGTGTGTAACCCCTGTGTGAGAGGGGATCCCAGAAAACCTATACGACAATTGGATTTGACTCTCCCTAGCTCAGGATGCTAATGTTTGTTTTGAAAAATTTGGAGAGTTGTACTCACAGCCTAATCCAAAGTGCTAATCCTAGTCTAATGTTGGTGGAAGATCCTAAAAATAAAAAACGTTCTAGATAATTTTTAATTAGCATTCATTTTACATTTGTTCTTTACTCAAAGGGTGTATGAAAGTGAAACCAATGGAACGATGAATCAATTCCCAAAAAATGCATAAAAGATGATAAGAAATCGTTTCTTTTCAATGAATGCCTATTTAAGGGAGAGAGAAAGAGTTGTTTTCACTATCAAACACTAATGTGGAATGTCCTCAATCAATTTGTTATCAATCAAATCCAATGTAATGCTAAAACATTTCAGAAATTCCTTCTAATATGCAAACCAATCACTAAGATGTATCTTTGTTGTTTGTATGCGAATGATGATCAATTCAATGCAAAACTTCTACTTCCAACTAACCTTTTAGATCAAGGAGATTCAGACAAGCATAATCAGATTTTGCACAAACAACACACCCTCTTGCTATGATTTAAACAAGAAGCAAAAAGAAAACAAAAGAAAACAAAGAAAATAAAAAATTTCACACAAAAGAAAGATGCTAAGAAAAATGGCCTCAAAGAACCAAATTAGATGATTCAAGATTTCTGATGTCGTTCAACATAGTTTTCACTCAGTAAGATAAGAGAGGATAAAGCAGTGGATTGATTCCAAGTTCTCAACAGAAGAAAAACTCAAGATAAGGAAGAAGGTCACAAAATCTGAACAACAAAGTTCTTGTTTCTCAAAAAGAAGAGTGTCAACGGTCAATAGGAAGATGTACTGAAACACAAAGAAGCTGAGCAAGGGTAAAAACAGAGATTGGATTTTAGAAAACACAACCCTAGAAGATTTTTTTGCAGAGAAAAGGGTAGAACTCTGGTGTAAGGGGAACCAGAGCAATATAACACTCTGTGCAAAGCCAACAGGGAGCGTTAGCACTCTGATAACATGGGTAGGGAGCGCTGGTGTCTTAAAACCTAGAAAAATGTAAAAAAAAACCAAAAACTCAGTCAAAATTTGTCAATCACAATGGATGTGATGGAATAAGGATCCAATCAACATATTCAATTAGACATATAGGGTGAAAAAGGTCTAAAAATAATGAAGGGTAAGACAAGGTCTATGAGGAAAACCAAATCTGAAAGCTTCGATTAATCCCCAATGGAGTCACCAATTTCTGTTGTAGGAAACTCTCCCTACAGATAGGTAGATTTCCTCTCGAGAGCTAGATCTTTAACTCTAAGACAGAAAGTGCTTAATGTGGACACTGAATTCCTTTTATATCTAATCAAGTTGATGAACAAAATAGAAGGGAGAAGGTATGTACCTTATGAACGTCGTTTGTCCCTGCAAGGTCCAGGATGAGCTTCGATCTTGAGATCCTTGGTAGGTCCTACAAGACAAACAAAAGTACAAAATACTTCCTACTCTACTGAGATTAGATCAAACATAGATCCATCCACTGGAGACAAACTTATATGGAACAAGTACAAGTTTGAAAGAAACAAGCCAAGCATGTTATATTAATGAGAACAACGATGAGAAAACTTACAACCATAGACGTGAGTGCAACAGCTTCATCAAGCTCTCTTCATCCAAACCCTTTCTTAAACAGTCCACACATAGAATGCTGATGTTCCAAATGACATCTTCCTCATGAAATCATAAGTTAGATGCTTCTCAATACTTTCCATCCCCTTTCACCATGAGAAGGCCTCCTTATATAGGCTTGGAGAGGCCTAACCACTTGAGATATATTTGGGGTAAGTTGAGGATTCTCCTTCTTCAGTTATGGATCTTCCCTAAGATCATGGCTTGACCAAGGATTCAAATCCAACTGCCTTCAAATATTGAAGGAATCTCTTCCTGATTTTCCTCAACAAGTCAAAACTCACCCAGAAAAGGTAGCGCTCCCCCAAAAGGGTGCAAAGAGAGCCAGTGCTACCTGTTAGTGTATAGGGTAGCGCTCCTCTCCAAAAATGTCTTTTGAGTGGATTTTCTAGTGGAAAAAGGTTTATAAACTTTGTTAACCCATTTCTCTTCTTCCAAATCAATTGTTTGAGGTGTTTCAAGTGTCCTTCCTATGTCATTATAGGCATGACATAGACTGTATGGAAGTGTGCTTTTTCTGACACTTACGACACTTGTGACCAAAATGCGACACTTGTAATATTGATAATGACGACACTAGGCCATTGTTGTAATGAGTAATTTTGATGTGTACCAATCAGTTTTTGAAGATGGTCTTTCTCACAGCATGCAAGAAGAGCATCATAGCCACAGATACTTCCAGTATCTTGTTTTGATGAGTGTGAGTCCATTTTGGGATACCACATACCATCATCTCCTATTAGGACAAAATGTTCCTCAACACATTTTGGTCAAGTCTCTGGTGACTGTTGGACACCAAACTCACTAAATCCACTTCCTTCCACCCTCAAGCTTATGGCAAAACATAGGTCTTCAATCGAATGATTGTGCACATCTTGCGCATGTATAAATCTAAGCATCCATGTACATGGGATGAGAGTCTTCCCTATTTTTATCACATCTACAAAAAGGCTCTCCATAGCTCCACTAACCATAGTTCCTTTCAAGTGGGGTTGGGATTCTAGCCCTTGGGTCCCATTGATGTTGCACTAACTATTACAACAACACATACAAATTATTCCCATGTTCAGTCTGAGGCTAACAAATCCACCAAATTCATTGAGAGGATTTAGCACATCCACCAACATGTCCATGAGATTTTTCAAAAAGCCAATGTGAAGTATAAGCAACACCATGATCAACGCTGGGTATCAGACAAATTTCAGGTGGGAGACAAGGTCTATTTACATTTGCAGAAATAACGCCTTACAGGGCCCCATCAGAAGCTCCATCCACTTCTTTATGGGACTTACACTATCACCAAGGCTATGGGTGACAATGTGTTTGAGCTCAACACTCCCATATTTCTTGGCTTGCACCTGGTGTTCAATGTGGACCTCCTCGGGCCATATTTTCCACCATTATTGGACACCTTGGAGATCACAGAACAATTGAAACCAACAGATCTCAAACCTTATTTCATGGAACATGCATCTAATGATCATATAGTGGACACATAGGTCAAGGCCACTCTCCAGCAGAGGATCCAACTTTATCAGGTTGTCAAGGCAGGGAAGCTCTTGCACAAAGGCAAGTGGCTCATCCAGAGCCAAATTCAGAAAAATTTTCCTCACTTGATGGGGTCACTCAACACAATGGAGATCATTAATTCTTCCTAAGGGGGGAGGATTGATCCATGTGGATATTGGTGGTCACCCACCTATTCCAATTGGCTCCTTTTGACAGTTTTAGTTCAACATGTTCTTATGTAATTCTTTGTAATTGTGGGTTCTACACTTTCGAGGTTTTCTGAAGCCCTATAGAGCATCCAAGTGGATATTGGTGGTCGTCCACCTAATCCAACTAGCTTAGTTTGGAATTTTTCATGTTAGTACATCTTTTTGTACTTCTAGGGCCGTTTTGGGTCCCTAAACAGTGTTTTTTTGGCTTGCCACAGTCAAACTATATATGAAGTCATAGTTTTATCAAATAATGTGTAGTTCTCGAAAATACATTTATTACGATCTATCACGTGCCTAAAATGGATATTGTATCCAAAATTTACGATCCGGGAAGTTGAGGTACTGTTGGCAGCCAACAATTCTTGTCAAATTTTATCATGGTAAAATGTCATTGCCAAGGGATACATTTTTCTATAGCTGCCTCCTTCTCCTTACAAACTTTTCTATCATTTTGGATTTGAGAAGATTCATTGGCCTAACAGTGTGTAATAGTTTATCATTTTTAATATATTGTTTGTTTTGTTTAATTTCATGACTGAAAGCATGAAATTAGAACAAAATTTGGTTTGAGTGGTCATCATATAGTTTGTGGTTTTTTCTTTTTGCAAATGGGATTGCACCTAAATGGTGTCTATATTTTTATAAACCTTAAATTTTGTAAGCCTATCATTTTCATGTGTTGATCCATTATTATAACACTTGATTTATCCACCTTCAGAGATATGACTTAGTCATTTCTATCTTTGATTATATCGTTTTCACATTTGACATATCTATGATCGTACAACAAGCAAACTTTGGTTTAATTTGAAATTTGAATGTTACCCCTAGCAGTTGAATCATGGTCTTGTCGTCCTAGTATAGGACTGACACACTTACCTTCAAACATCATCCCTTTATCCTACATAGCTCAGGCCTACATTCATGGTTGAAAGTGGTAAGTTTTTATGCTTTGATCTTGGTATTCATTTCACAGAGTGGTTTCTTGTTATGCACGTCCTTTGGTTACTACCCACTCAAAGCTCCAAATGGTTGTTATGGTAACCTCTCGAATCCTTAGGTATTGGGTTCCTCCTGATTATGTAGACCTCATCCTATTTCTCATGTGTTGGAGAACACAACCCATCTCTCAATACCCTTTCTTTTTCTATGTGAACTTATCAATGGCGTCCGTGGAAAGAATCTAGCTCAATGGTTCACAAGCCCTCCTCTCTCATGACGATGCCATGGACAACATTGTGGCATATGGCTGGGATGGTTTCATCAGACGGTTTGAGGGTTTAAACCTTGTTGTGGCCCAATCTTTTGCTCAGACTTTTGATGGAACCATGGCTAATATTGGGGACTTTCATATAGAGGTGACCGAGGGTTCGATTGTAGAAGCTATAGGACTATCCCAAGAGGGAGATCGATGGTTTAAAAACACAAAAATCAAAGGCATGCCATGAAATTTACTTATGGCCTCCAAGAAATATTTTTTTTGTCCAAAATGTACACCAATTTATCTTTTCAAACCATCATGGCATGACTTTCTCTTAATGATGAAGTAATTTATTACTTGTGAAGGTAGATATGGCCCGATATTCTTGTATCATGTCCACTTGCTGATGGTTTTTCTAGGTTTCAAGTTGAATGTGCCTTTTTATCTGCATAGAAGCTTAAATAAAATGGCTAAGTTCTATCAGAGACAGAAGCTAAACCCATAGTCAAGCCTGTTTCACCATGGCCTCATTTGAATCCTCGTGGTTTCACATTTGTCTAAGACTCAGGACAATTGGGAAAATTTATTGTTTAGAAATAATTTTACCCTACCTGAAAATGAAATAGGATCACCTCTCCATCTCGATGAAAACCCCAGTCCTTGTCAATCTAACCCTACTATAAAAAGCCCATGTCTTAATATCCAAGAAGGCCATGCGTTCATAGATCAAATCTCTATTTCTATCCAAAATCCATCGAGCAAGAAGCCATGATGTGATTTCATTCCCAGAAAGTCTTTGGAAGAAGTTTTAGATGTGTTAAAAGATAAAATTCCTACTATTCCTATTCATGAGCTAATTCAGGGTGTTTTAAACGGATCAATTGTCAAGAAAAAGGGCAGGTATAAGAAATAAAGTAGTCTATATGTGAATTTTACAAATAAGAGACCAGGTCGACTCCTATCTAGGAAATTGAGAAATCAACAACGTGGTAATGAGAAATTGACCCCAGTGATCGATATCGATAATCATTTTGCTGAAGATGATATCGATAATTTTATTGCTCAAGAGGATGTAGATGATCGAATTTTGGGTAACGATATCGATACTAATGCGATATAGTTCGATTTAGTTTCTAATCTCCCACCATTCCTAAAGAATAAAGAGGGTTTCTCCGGTGTACAACACGATCTAAAAAAAATCACAAGACAAACTAAATTTCCCTTTGCAAAGCAGGCTCAATCTTTGCCTACCTTAGAACCAGTTCATTGTGATAACTGTCTTGATTGGGTTGAGAGATATTACTGGGATATCCCCTCTCTTCAAGAATGACTAAACCAAATGGTAGCTCAAAACTCATTGCTCGAGAGGGAGAATGATGAGTTAAAATACTATGTTCGATCGAACTCTCATAGGGAAAACAAGAGGACTAAGAGGGTTGGTAATGTGATTATTTAAAACTTTACAAATTTCAACACCATCATAAATTCATACTTATCAGATGTTTCTCTATCAAATATATGAAATGGTAAATATTTGTTTTGATTTTTTTTATTTGATTATGTTTGGGAAACAATAAATAGATTCACTTCTAATTTTGTTTTGAGATTGGCTACAGAATCGAAAGATTTTGTAGCAAGTCTATTTAAAATTATTTGTTTCTATTATTTTCTAAACTTTGATTTCATTTTATCTTCTCGGGTAAACAACAGGTTATGATTCTATGTTTATGGATAAGGAATCATGGGTTGAATGTTCAATAGCTTAGTAATTTCCCATTTTTGAAAAAACAATGTAATTTATGTATTTATTTTTGATGTAAAGACTCCTACATGAGTATCCTTTTTTTTTGTAAAACAAACTTATTTTCAGGGATCATCCTCTATCTTGTATGATAAGAGGTAACTAATCCAAGACGTGTTTAAATAGCTTTTGTTGCTTGGTGATGAGGACATGCTTTTATGGATCACAGAATGGACATATAACTTTGGAAGTGATATGGGAAAGCAGTTTCTTGTTGGCTTTAGACCTGTGTGAGCTATACAATGCTTGTTTCATTGTTTTCACCTATAATTTCTATGTTATGAAATGTTATTTGTGTTGATTTAGCTTTAGTCTTTTCCTCACATGATATTTCATATCGTTTATTATCTAAATGATGTCCATGATATGTGGTTCTAGTTTGTACCTGTAATCGATCAACTATTTAGTTATTTTTTATTTTACTTCTGATGTTAAATGGTTGATAACATCACTGTCTAGGATCGATATTTCTTTCGTCAATAGCTATTGGTTATCTTGAGGTCATATGATATTTAACTAGTTATCTTTCTGTTGTTATAAATTCACTCCAAAGCATGAAACACTTCCTTGAATTTCTTCAGGAAGTATTATGATTGTTTTTGTCATAGATTTCCACTTAATACAGGACAACAGGACTTCACACAACATAGAGAGACAAACTTAGTTTATTATTGTTGATCAGCTAGAGGTTAGTAGATGTATTGTTTTCTTTTTATTTTTTTCTTATATATGAATGAACAATGATTGCATTATTTAGATGTTAATTAACTGTGTCTATTTTCATGATATCATTACAATCATATTCATTCAATATTTATTAGCTTAACATTAGAAAGGGTTATGTCTTTACTTAATATTGTTAGAATCATTATTTCAAACAGTGACTTTTGCAAGATTTCATGTAAACCTTGTAAACTGTATATAATCATTGTACATTAACACTATTAGCTCAACATTTTGTAATTAGTGTGTTGATTGTTAGAATCTTATTCTTAGTTAGTCTATTTTCCTTTCATTGTTTTTAGGACCCTAGTTGGTTAACAGAGCCATAAAACACGTTAGGTTAGATCATACCAAATGGATTGGGTTAATTAGACAACCCCAGTCTAGATCTATCCTTCCCATTGACAGTGTGTCATAAACACCCGTTAACAGGTACCAACTTACACATCAAGGCCCACATAAATTTTGGCATTTCATCTCCTAGGGTTAGGTTTTTGGATGTCTAGGGTTTTGGCATTCATGAGTAATGTTAAAAATGAGTCTAGAGCCTCATTGTAATCATTCTTCTTAGATGGATGTGTGTAGCAGCCACATCTCTTCTCAGAGATAGATACCACCATTTGAGCAAGTTGTTTTCAGTTCTACAATTTTACATTTTTAGCCTATTTTTTTATTCAATAGAAGTTATTTTTCACTGGATATCTGTTGTTGTTCTTTGTATCTCTGTGTTATTGTATTCAATTTATTATTCATGTCATTTCTCTCATAAATCTAGATCAACCGCCAGACATATGTTCCTTAAAATTTTAGTTTGATGAGTGTGAATATCAACAAGATAGCTCGACAATATTTTCAATTTTAGAGATTTTGAAAAGGGCTTAAAGACGACTCCAGGGAGGCATCGTTTCTTAAGAAATCTGAATGAGATAAAAAATAATAAATAAATTCTCGTTAGATGTTTCTTTCAAAGTTTAAGTGAGCTTGAAATACAACAAACCATTCTCTTAGGGAGTCCCTCAGGTAAAGGTCGAAAAAAGATGAAGAAGATGAAGTAAGTACAAATGAACTCTCGCATCATTTCAATTCATAATTTATTGTTTATTTAATTGTTTAGAGGGCACATGCCCTAGTAAAAAGGTAGATTCTGTGTGTACGCAAGATGTCCACGCTCAACACCCGTATGTACACGGGAAAAGTAAAACTTAGCATGTGTATATACACGATTTTCTTAAAGACAACCCGCGTACATCTCTTTAAGATTTGAAAAATGAAAAAAGGTACTAACCTAAAAAAAAAATTATGCAACAGGATGTATGTTCACTGGCGAGAGAGAGAACATGAGGAGCTATACATATTGGTAGAGGAGGATCCATGGGCTAATGCCATGCTCAAGCAGTGTGGTATGTGGAAGTTCTTTCAGTGTCCATTCATGAGGGTACAACCCAAGTTAATGAACCATTTGATAGAGTATTGGCACCTGGACACAAAGTCCTTCATGTTAGAGGGAAAATCATTGACTCTGACTACTGAGGATATATACTTTTTGACTGACCTCTCTAGGAGGGGAGAATCGGTTAATTTGAGGACCTTTCCTCCAGGACCACACAACACAAAATATTATATTGGCATGCATTGCGAGGTTGGCACTGATAAAGTAGGATCATAGGTGCCAATTCATAAGATGAAAAGCCTCAACCTATAGATAGTAATTTACATGATTGGTAGGATAACGAGATCCACAATACTTCATTAGGCTTCACGTGCACAAATGCATTGTGCAACTCAGTGTTTATATGCCACCATATTTGACTAAGAACCACGATGCTCACATATATGAAAAAAAAATTGATCGACCGTCAAAGAAGAACAAACAAGAACTTCGGGTTTGGGACCATGTTGTGCGCTTTATTTTTTGAGAGAGTGCCAAGATTTCTCTTGTGAGAGATAGTACGCAACCATATTGCCTCCTTTCCAGTATTATGCAGGTGGGAAACTTTGTTTCCTCGACAGGGTATAGGGAGAGTCCAAGAGGCCTTCGATGACAAATTCTTTGACTGGTGGGCCTGTCAAATTCATGCGATTAAGGACTACCCTTATGCAGGGATAAATTTCCTACGGGATCCTAATATTCCTATGCCCCATGGCGAGGAGTGCAGAGAGATAGGTACACATTTTTTTATATTTTAAAGTTATTTTATTTTTAATTTTTTAAATATTATAATTTTTATGGTAACGTCAAAGTACTAACTCAGTAATCTGTTATATACAGACGTGGGACTAGTACAATCAGTCTACTTCGCAAGGACTAGGCATTGTTCTCAAGAGGATTCCAGACCAACAGTAGCAGGAGGACCACCAACTAGAGAGGATGAGAGAGTATTGCAACTAGTGGAGAGGAATATGATATCTCTCACTTGTCCAGTGCCAATGGCAGGGATTGAGGACCTACCCCTGACCATGAAGCTGCATGTTGTAGGGGTACCCAAGACTTGGGTTCAGTTGTTTCGACATCTTGTGAACGTCTTCGTTCATTATATTAGGGCCAACAAGCCTATCCCATGGCTAGCGTTGGACCACCTATGTGTCGAGGGAACTCTTTTTGTACTCTCTTATGTAGTGAGGGCTTGAGCCCAACGATGTATACCATCTTTATTTGAGGCTTTATGGCCCACTTTTGTACTTATGGAATTATTTTTTGGACATATTATTATATATATACATGTTTTTTCCTTATGCATAAAATATTTTGTACAAATGTATTTACATATGTGTGTATGTGTGTGCTATTACTTTTATGTGTGAGCAATATGCCATTCTAATACATGATTAGCCAATGTATCAATTAGATGATTACATCTCCTAGGAACATGGATATAATTAATATAATCAAAATAGCATTCTAAGAGATGTATCCTAAGGAATCGTCGGTGAAGGGTGGGATCGTAGACACGATATACTCCATTTAACTGAGAAACAACCAATTGAGCATATAGATAAACCTGAAGGTGATAAATACCATGTGACAAGGAATCACGTAGTAATTCTATTACTAAACTGTACTCAGTAACATTATTGGTTGATTCTCTAAGACAAATACCTCCAGAAGACATCAACTGACCAAAGGGAGTGAATATCACCCAAGTTGCAGAAGTAAGCCTTCAAGTGTGTCGTATAGAAATGTCTGTGAACCCAATAGAGAACTCAGATTCACTTGACATCTTCCATAGTGAAAAGAAACAAAATAAACTACACATCCATAGGACCAAAAAAGACAGAAAATTATAATTAAGAATTATATATAAGAATTCATTCCCAGGTGACCGGCCTAAGTGTAATACTTCTTAAGGTAGATCCCATTTATAGGCTTCTATAAAGCATTACCCTTGAAATCAACATGTTGATAAGCACCCTTTTGAATTTTCTTTCCCCCAAGGGATATTTATATTGGTCATAGAACAATACAATATATCCTTTGGAAAACACTCTAGGGTGAACAAACCGCTCATACCGATACTTGACATGTCACTTGTGAGCCTTGTTATCCAAGGATGCATCTTGACGCTTCTCATTGAGCTGCTTGAGGTATAGAAGGCGCTCTTCAAGTGGAGTATTTTTGGGTAGTAGTTCCACTGTCAAATTAAGAGAGGTAATTTGGAACTCTAGGGGAAATACTACCTCCAGCCCGTAAACGAGTTGGAAAGGAGAAAAACTGGTAGTAGTATTGAGTGAGTTTCGATAAGCACAAAGTGTCAAGACTTTGAATCTAGGGGATTGTGCACGGGGGAGTAAATTGAACTATTTCCTCAACCTTCAGAGGATCGACCATGATCCCCTTAGTTGACATGAAAAAACCTAAAAGCAACCTGATGTTACGCAAAAACTACACTTATTCGGATTAAGGAGAATCTGATAGTAGAAACACCTCTCAAAGATAAGTCATAAGTGGGTGGGATGATCATATCTGTTACGAGAATGTGATTCCAGATCATAAAGATAGACCTCAAATATATGTTTGAGTTTGTGGAAGGAGAACGACATCCCTCGCTGAAAAGTGTCTCCAACATTATTAAGGACAAAAGGCATTTTCATGTATGTGAATGTACCCCAAGGACATATAAATGTTGTTTTATGTTGATCCTCGGGTTTGATCTGAATCTGGTTGTACTCGAGAAAAGCATCCATAAAAGAAAAGACCTCACATCTTGCACATTCATTGAAAACATGATCAATGAATGGGGTTGGAAAATTATCATTAGGGAAAGATTTGTTCAAATCATGAAAGTCCATACACACACAGATCATACCTTTTTTTTTGTCACCAGGAATAGGGTTCAACACCCATTCTGTTAACTTCACTGGATAAATGAAACCTACCTTAATGAGTTTCTCTAACTCAACGTTGATCGTCATTGCCTTGAAAGGGTTGACTGGGTGAAGCTTCTACCATACAAGATTAGCATCAGGGTAAGTTGTAATCTCATGTTCAAATATATGTGGGTCAATTCCTGGAATTGCCTCATAAGATCAGGAAAAAACATCACAAAACTCTTTATATAATTCAATATATATTTGAATCTCCTCTGAGGAACAATATTCTCCGATGAATATGTTTTCCATGATGCTAGGGGTTCTATAGATGTTGATAGGAATTGTTTCAGCTATAATTTCCATGTTTCCCTTGGCATAGATTCTGTGCATGACCAGAGGGTTAACATGATAAGAAACATCTCCTTTCCCGGTCGTAGTGAACTCTCCTTCCTCTACTTTTCTAAGCTTAGGTAAAAAATAAGATATGTGGTGAATATCATCCCAAGGTCTATCCGGCCCAGTCATTGCCTCCAAAATCGCCTCGTTAAAGGGAAATACTATGTACAAAGGATCATGAGTGGAAAGAAAGTCTCGAGACCAAATAGGCTCAAGAATGAGGTCTAGCTCCTATGGGGGTGTTGGATCAGGGTTAGCTGAGGCTTGTTGGACAATGATGTACACAACCTATACAACAGATAAGGGCATAGCCATTCCAGGATTCCCTACCCATTCCATCAAATTTGATGGGGAAGGTAAAGTCCATGGGTCGTTAAAGTAACTCGTTCGAAAGAAGCTACTTGAAAGATCACATCCTTCAGCTGATCAGGGACAGCCAAAATAAAATTGACATCATTGGCATGTAATGGATAATCAAAAGTTTTCATTAGAGATGGAAACAATTAGACACCTAAGTTGAATGCACCTGGTTGTGGGTTGTCAATCATCAGGAATATGGATGCCCCTGATGAAGGTTCAGAACGAGAGAAGGATAACTGATCAATGGTTATGATCTGGCCTTCATGAGTAAAATATAAGACCTGAAAAATGGTGGATACAGCCATTGTCATAGCATAGGTCCAACTCCATCCTAACAAGATATTGTAGTCGAGAGGTGCATCAAATACTTCTACCTCGACGCAGATGGTTTTTCCCTCCAAATGCATGAGGAAGGAGGGAATTATGACATGTGGTCTAAAATATCGGTCATAAAATGTTGTTAGCAACATGGGAAATGAAGAGAACATAGGTTGGTCAATGCCTTTCAACATTCCAACAACATCACGCAAATCGAGGAACCCTCATCAACCACCGTACGAAAAAATGTTCCATGCCAATGATTTCGTGGAATACACCACTACTATATGAAAAATGATGTGGTGAGGCAGATGAGGTTTAGAATTTGTAGTATAAAAAAAATCATTCCCAAGTTAGTAGTCTCAACCGCTCCCAAGGAAGAAAACTATGCTTTCCTCTGTGAGGGGAAAATCTGGACGACTTCTAGACCATACATTTCATAAGGAGTTTGTGCCAAATATTCCATGAAAGATAAATTATTAGAAGCTCTTGCATTTTGGCTATGCGAAGCCTTCTTAAACACACCCTTAGGGATGTGAGTCATAGTTTCTCCCACAGTATTCTCAATTTGAGGAGGAGAAGGTGGGTTGGAGACTTATTTTCCGTTCTCAACAAATTATAACATTCCATAATTATGAGCTCTATTCTACATATGAGCATTTGATCTCATCATATAAATGTTTGTGGCTCCATTATTAGTATTAGGCCCGATGGATACCTTATTTCCCCCAGGCACATTCGTGGATGAGGAAGCTTGAGCCATATATTTCTCTTGTCGAAAAGGGTTGGTTAACACAACAGGTTGTTGTTGTGCCAATATATTTTGGGCCTCCTCAAGCCGAGAACATTGGTGAGTCAAGTAATCGTCTATGCAAATATTACACAGAAACTTCACTTTTATCTTTTCATTTTTACCCTCACTAGCATTGTTCACAGTCTTCGTATCCCTCTTACCTTTCTTGTTTTTAGATTTCCTCTTTCCCTCGGATTGTTGGTTACCCATGGGATTCATCGATTGCATACTGTGTACATTTGGGGTTTGGATTGCGGGGGTAGATGAAGTAGGATTTGTACTTGCCACATTCTATTGAATCAATAACTTCTATAAATAGTGGGGAAACCGAACTAGGAGTTGGGCTTGCCACATTATGTTGAATCAATAACTATTGTAACTGGTTATTCAACTAATCTATGGGATTTCTTTGTGATGAGACTACTATGTCATCGACATGAGGCCCATAATTATTTTCGGTCTTGTCGAAAGTCGATCGTGGTGGATCCGGAAGAATCTTGTACAACATATCAGATTGAGAATAAAACAAATCCAGTTGTTGGGCTCTCATGATAGGCTCTTCTTTAGAAAAAACCCCAGATGTCACAATGTCTTTGGATACAAAAGGAACCAAGGAATTTAGGAACCACTCAAGTAGAAATGTGGGAGGGACCTTCACCTTGATCAATCTCTTTCATCGATTCCATTCTTAGATGTGATTCGAGATATGGATGACTTTGATTTTCTTGAAGTTGGACAACAACTCAGTGTTGACATCGTATATTACTAGTAACTAGAAATGGTTTAAGAAAACCATAGCCAAGTTGTTAAAGTAAGTGTACTTTGAGATATAGAGCTCGATATACCATTTCAAGGAACCCCCTATCAGAGTGCGTTGAAATAGATGCAACTAAATGGAGTCATGCTTCAACGATTTGGATGAGCACCATAAATTAAATGTCATAACAGCATCACCTAGATCTTCGCTAGGATTTCCTTCAAACTTAAGGAAGTTCGAGGGAAAATTAGTTGACATAGGGGGTTGTTGACACTTGAATCCATTAGGACTAAAACGACAACCTCATGAGGATGTAAATCCCCGTGGGATTTTATAGAGGTGGTACTCCTCTTCTATTTTAGGTTTTCTTGGGATTCTAGATATTCATATTATGGGACTTGACAAAAGTTCATCGTGGTAATTCAAATAAATATAAATATTACAAGAAAGATAAAAAATGAATTTTTTTATTTTTATTTTTAAAGAAAGTTCCCGAGAAGGTACCAAGAACTGAACACATTCACACATTTAAAGCAAATAAGAAAAATTTCCTCACATCCATCATAGTTTAAAATGAAATTTATGGTCACATAAAAATAAAAAAGAAGATGGTTTGCATGCATAAGAGAACTTTAACAGAGTGAACATGGGAAGCTCAAATAAATATAATGATAGATCAACCTCAAATACTTTGTATTAAAAACTATGGGCTACAAAGTATAGTCGAGATTGTTCCTGAAATATCTCTCTTGAAATTTCTAAAAAATATATAGTCTGTTACACATTCTTTGAAATTTAAAATACGTTTGTCTTACAGACTGGGATTCAGGATCCTGTGGACCATAAAGAAAATATACACAAGAATGAATATTTTAGAATTAAGAGGGTGGGAGGTAAAGGAACAACAAGATCTGGTAAGAAGAAAGGAGAAATTATCAGTCTTCGGTTAAACCTTTCTAGTGAAAGATGTGGAATAAATGGATGAAGGACGTGATAAATAAAGAAAATATGTGATCAACGTAAACTTACTATGATGGTCTCTCATATCTTCACTTGTTTTCTAGTGTCCTTTTATTGTCTTCATTAATGGTTACAGGAACCATATCAACTATTTCTTTGCCCCGAGTGGTCAATTCGTTGATCTCTTTATTAAACCATTCTTCAATATAATTTTTCATTGGTGCCACATGGATTTCATGTCAGATTTTGATGTTGAACAACTTTCCCTTCAAGTCTCTCAGATGAAGGGAAATTCCACATAATTCTTCTTCAATGTCCTAATTTTTCACGGAGTAGTCCAATAGGCAATTTTCTATGTTGTCTTCATCATACTCAAGTATACCATAGAACTTTTCAAATGACAACCCTTTAAAACTATCAACTTGCTCATCAAATTGTTTCTTTGTTAGGAACAATGAGTTGAGGATTAGTTTGGGGTATTAGACTTTGTTAGTGCTTCTTTCTAGTTCTACCTCTGTGATACTTTTGAATAGTTCTTCCCTCCTTCATATAGCTTAGTTGCACGCTTGAACTATATCATCCAAGTTTTTTATCTTTTCTTTCCAGCACACATTCAACTATTTTATCTGACTTGGAGAGGGAAGATCCTCCTCTCTTCTCCTTAGCTCTGTTATGATGGAGAATTTGTTTCCAAAGGGTAGTAAAACATCAAGGTAAAAACCTTTTTCATTCTTTAGGTCCTCTTTCAAATACTCATGGAAGGCATGTGCCCTCGAGCCAAAAGAAACTATGTTTTTTGATATTTTCCAAGGCTTTGTGATCAATGCCATTCTTTTCTTAATATTTTTCTCTGCATAACTCCTATCTGATGTAAGTAATCTTGAGGATCCTTTTAATTTAACAACAGGCATGGTGGGTCCAACGATTTTCAAAGGACAAGAAAGGAGTAGATGAGGCATTAAGGTGTATTCCATTTTGTAACACCCCGGGTCTTAAGCCCCCATATTAAATAATGTATTGTTACAGGGCTAAGAGGCCAGAGTGCCCAAAAAATTATTAAAAGGCCAGTGTGACCAAGAAATGTAATGTTTTGATCTGAATACATCGTTTTTTTCTAGACAAAAAAGGACTACAGTTATAAGGGGCTATGATTCCACAAGAGATGGGGCTTGAGGGGATAAGAATTTTATTTTATATTTTATTCTCCATTTTGATTAATGGAGAATAATAGTTACATGAGCTTCTTGGGGGAAGGCCAAGAGGTTATTTATCCTCATGAATTAATTAAACCCATCCATGTTCTATTAGGGGGGTTCATTCTCTCTCACTCCTGTTTCTCATCTTCATTCTGATGTTCATTGCTTCACTCTTCCCTCACACATTCATTCACCGGATTGTTCACTATTTCACACCTATCATGGAGACTTCACTTCATTCATTTTTTTCACCCACTCATCTTTCCTTGTCTGTGTCTTGGCTTGGGAAAGGAATATGAACTTCTAAAGAGAATCCATGGAATTGTTGGTTGTAGAGATCGCTGGTGTAGTCCAGCCATGATTTGAGTCCTGCATGTGTGACATGCTTGGCTTCTATCCAGGTTTGCTCACAACTATGAGTCTTGAGAGTCCCAGCATGGAGATTTTGTACTAGCTACATTGGATCCCTAGAAGGAGAAGGACTGTTGTCAAGAGTTGGAACAACAATGTATACGGTTGGGTGGAACATCCTTGGTCGCATCCATTTTGGTGGTTCTCTTCTATAAAATATAAGTGCTCTTTGTTATGGTATTATTTACATATGTATGAATTTTTTATGCTGTGTATTTTATTTATCGTTGAATTTGATATGTTTAGAGTATGCATGCTTGTTTTTTACTGCTATGCATGTCGTTTAGGTCCTTTCTTTTATGTATATTTGTTAATATGAAAGGTATCTGCAAGAGAAAGTAGTCTGAGGGCAGGCTTGAAGTAGAATAGCTCGGACTGTGGGTGGTTGGGTATGTTACACAATTACTTGATCCTTTCTTTCAATTTAGTGTTTTTTGTTTCAACACCACCAATGGAGTCATCTAGTGCATCACCAATTTCTCTATGAATTCTAGAAATATAGGAAGGTCGCATATCTCTTAGGTTAACCTCTGAACGAGATTTTCCTTTCTTATTCTTTACATCACTTTCAGGGATGATTTTAAGGATGGAAATTTATTTTAAAGCATAGAAACCTTGGAAAATCTTACTAATCCTTCATATTCCAACTATAAAATGTTTGGCGATATTTTTGTAAAAATATTCAAATTTCTAAGGATTTTATATAGTTTGTATAAAATTTTGGTGTTTTTTAAGGTAAAATAATTTTATCCTATATAATTTGGGAGAATCATTTTTAGAATAGAGAATCTTTTTTTTGTAAAAACCTTGGAAAGTTAGCCCACTAGTGAAATTTATTTTATCAATAATAAATTTCTTGGATTCTCTGTCAAAGACAACGCTCTGAAAAGAAAACGGCTCTTGTTCATTGAAGGTCTCATTCTCAATGATTTATAATGATGGATTCTAGTGAGCCATGTTCCCTAACTAGTCTAGTAGGGGACACATTTTCTTGATGTTCATCTTGAGATCCATATCTTAAAGGGAGAAGCTATTGATATCACTCTCTATGCATTGGTCTTCTTCCTCTTGCATGAAGTTTTTCCTCTTTTTTCTTAGAGGAATCTTGTGCAAGCTCTCAATTTTTCCCAGTGGGGGTTCTTTTCTCCTCAGCCACCTAAACTATTGTTGTTCACTTTTCTAGATGGGTGGGATGTTGGAGAATTGCTCCGAGATGTTGTAGCTTTAGGAGTAATAGTTGGGGACTGGGCACTCTTATCGCTAGGACCCCTTCCTTTCTACTTGTAAAACTCATTGGTACTAGGTACCATTTCCAAGTCACCATGATTGTGAGTAGGAGCGCCCAAGTTATTATCTTCTTCTTCACTTACAATAGTATGGATAAATGAATTGCTAAATCCCACTACTAGGATATGTTCCAAAATAATTCCATTAGGGTTAAACCCTTTTATATTTTCATCATATTTGAGATTCAGATTGTGGAAGTAGTTTTCAAATTCATCGATTTCTTTTATATTCCTGAATATATAATCCCCAATTTTCCAAGGAAAAGGTATGAATTTCTTTTTCCATTTCTCATGAAAAAAGCGTACCCAGAAATTATACTGCCTTGCGACTTTTGTAACGAACATTTTATCAGACACACGACATGGAAGAAAGGAAAGATTTTCCTTAGAACCAAAAATCATAATAACATTATGATTTTCCATTTTCTCGAACGTCTCCTTTTTATACTAGAATTTACTTTCCTAGTCAGATATTCTGGGGGTATCTTTTCTAAACAACAATCCTTTAAAAACCGAGACAAAATCATTGAAAACTTCATAGAAATGTAAAGAAGCTTTGTGTTTCCACAACGATTGGTACCAAAAGGTATCAGGGTCAATTTCACATTTCACCCTCTTACATATAGACAATTTAGGAAATTTACAGCAATATGCTATCACAAACGCCAAATAAGAAGCCATAAAGAATTTCTTATCTTTTTTGTACTGTGAAAATTGGGAAGAGATTTCAATGGAAATTAGTTTTCCCCAATAAAAAATGGCTTTCTCTTTGACAGTAAAATATAATATATAAAGAATCATATGGGAAATGTTGGAGGTGCTTTCTTGGCCTGTCACCTTGGTGAACAATGAAGCAATTTCCCGAAAGGGGTTTTTGAATGAGTTGAATTGCAACCTGGTAATGTATTCAAGGATGACCACAATATTCTCCAAGAACTCAGGAAATAGGTCCAGGCCGTTATCATGGGTTTTTAGGAAATCACTTTAATCTTCTCTTTTGAAAGTAAGTGTTGGCTCAGGGAGATTCAACATTTTACAAAACACTTGAGGTGAAAGAGAGATGGGAGAATGGTCTTGAAGTTGGATAATCTGATGACTTGGTATATATTTCTCAATAAACCATGTAACTAGTTCCTTGCAGTTGAAAACCTCAGGGACACACCCTGCACAAGCAATTAGGGACATCTAGATTACCTCCTTCTTAGTAGAAGGGGATGAATAGTAAGAATATGCTCTGGACCACTGAAATTTTTGGTCCTATCATCCAAAAATATTCAAAGTATCTTCGCATAAATTCTATGAAGATATTGTTGCCATAAGTTGATGAGAGTCTTCTTTTAATCCAGATAATATATGCAATGAGCTCTTGAGAGAGATAACAATAATATAATCTTCGTTAAATTGTGCTTTAATGTGGTTTCAATGAGAAATATCCTCAATCTCTTTGCTTATTAATGATGATATTTATGGAACCTGCTTGATGAGATAGTAGCATTAAACCATTCTTAAATGAATATTGGGAAAATCACGAGGATGGAGGGGATAAACGAGAGTGATTAGGATTTGGGAATTTTTGTGAACTCACCAACCCGGGAACCCACGAGCCCATGGTTGCGAAAGGTCAAAAATAGTCTAAGTGTTGTAATGCGGTCGGTCGGACTCAATATAGGAGAGATGAGATACTTAGGAGCTCGATGAGTTCGATGCGAAAAATTTAGATCACAGATGTTTTGGGTGCAAAGTGGATGTTGCGAAACATGGGATATGAAATCTTGAACCCATAAAATTGGGAAATCGTGACTGCAAAAATGGTTAAGTATAGAATAATACAACGGTTGATCAGAATCACGATATGGGAGTATCGATGGAGATGAATATCCGTGAGTCTTCCAACCCATGAACCCAACGCTTTTAAAAAACAACTAAGTATAGTAATTAGAAAGGGAAAAATAGAGGGGAGAAAATAAAAGGGGAATTTAGGTGAGTATATAAGAGGGAAAAGAAATGGAAAAAAGAAGCTAGGAAAATAGAAAGGGGAGGGAAACACAAAAATGAGAAATGGTCTCAATAGGGGCAAACATGGATCATGATAGATTGGATCATTCAATGGCCTCGACAAGTCTAGAAAATGAAGAGTTTCCAGGAACGATAGTCTAGGTTATGGTGGATTCAAAGGAAAAGAGGGGCCTGAATTTTGAATGGCACTAGGTTGACATGCAAATTTTTCCTGCTGGCTAGGGTTTTGGTAGAAACCATGGTGGCCCTGGATAGTAAAAGGAGTTTTCACTTGATTCTGCATCGCTGACAGATTCCCATATTTGGATGAAATACCTTTTGTAGGGATTTATCCTTGCATGGTATTCCAAGGACCTTGGTTGGGGATGCCCCCAGCTGACCCTCCTGGTGTAGGTATTGAACCCTACCTGGGTTCCATTGAGTGTGGGAAGGGTTTTCCCCAATCGACATCCATTGAGAAGGAAATGATCCCTACCAGGTATTTCCAAGACCTTGTGAGGAGTAATCTTCTATCATTGCTCCCTGTGAAGGAACAAAGACTTGCATAGAGTTTGGTTGACCAAAGACGGGGTTTCCCCTTCATGAGAAAGTAGACGATGAGAAATCGTTATTCCCAAATGCACCAAATAAAGAAAAATTGATATACCCTACCAGATGCATATAGGATTGAAGCCCTTGACTCCACCCTCTAAACAAGTTAGAGTTGGCGTTAAGCCCAAAAGGATTCTGGAAATCACCTCTAAGAGAAGAGGACGGAGGAGGGATATGACCCCCACCATAAGGGATAACGTTAAATGAGGTAGTGGTTCCCGCGAAATATCCTTTTAAGGGAAAATTAGAACTCCTTGCCCCCAAACCAACAACCTGTAGATTAGAGTAGGTTAAGTTAGAACTAGAGTCAAAACCCAACATCCCATACAAAAAGGGAGCACTAGACACATTGTAAATAGAGGGAACAATATTCATAGTTTTTTAGGAGACTATGCCACTACCCGAATTTGTGGGTGTCTAGATAGTTCCAGTCCTGATAGGTGGAGGTGGGGGAGGAGGCATGACACCCCCTCCCGAGTGTTATAACCCTAATTTGCACCAGACATTTTTACCTGGCATCAGGACATCTCAAACTCCTTCTTTGCCAAAACACTACTGAACAACTCTTCTTAAAAACCTCCTTTATAAAGGCCCACACACCCTACTCCATTACTGGACGCGTGTACAAGCTAGCTGCTCTAATACAACCCGTGTGTACCTACAAAAGCACGGAAAAAGGAAAGTTGCTGATGGAACACACAACTTTGGGCAAGTTAACTAAACCTTTCGGCTATGCATGGCTGGTCATTCGACCAAATACCTAGCTCCTTTTAGCCTATAAAAGAAGGGGTAGGGGTCCCATTTGAAAGGAGGAAAATCATAGTAAAGAGACTATACCCAATTGAGCATTCCTCTTTTTCCCAACCTTTAGCCATCCTTGTGCAAAGAGAAGTATAAAGCAAAGTAGTTGGAGGACAGTTTCGAGGAGCCCAGGACTAGTTTCGAGGAGCAGTGCCGACCACATATTGTAAGTTTATTCTTGTGAATATTAATACAAAAGGAACACTTTTCCCATCCCGCCATATCATGTGTTCAAGTTGAATATTTATTTTATGATATTGTCACAACTAACCCAACAATTAGTATATGAAATGCATGTTCGCAGCTTGTTCATGTGTGAATACAGGTCAGCTTTGGGAGGAGGCTTGCAATCAAAGAGCGAGTGAAATAAAATGGATCAACATCAAATGAAGGACTTAAGGTAGAGTTACCGAATCTCATTACACCTTTGTATTGCATGAATGTGGGGTTTTGTGTTGGGAGAATAGGAAAGAGTAGAAGCCTTTGAAATGGTCATTTTNGTGGTCATGTAGATGTAGTCATTGGCTTATCCCACTCCTCTTTTGGGGGCTGAGGTGCCTTTAGACCATGTAGTCTCACATCCTATTCAACCATTGGTTGCGAAAGTGGTCATGTTGATGCAGTCATCGGCTGATCCCACTCCTATTTTGGGCGGTGAGGTGACTTTAGACCATGTAGTCTTGTAACCTATTTAGTCATTGGTTGTGAAAGTGGTCATGACGATGCAGCCATCGAATGATCCCACTCTTTTTTTGGGGAGTGACGTGTCTACCGACTATGTTTTTAGCATTTCCGGTTCAGTATTTTTAGAACAAAGGGGCATTCCGCTCGCTCCGAGCACACCCCCTCCAAGCCCTAGGATGGTTTACTTTGATTGGAATGACCTTGTTGAGCCTCATCTTCCTTCCTCCGCACCCTTTCAAATAAGGGTTGAAGTTAATTCAAAAAACATTTATCGATGTATTGTGGATGAAGGAGCCTCTGCAAGTATTTTATCCTCCTCGGTTTGGAAAGTATTGGGTTCTCCCAAGCTTGTGTCTGCTTCACATGAGTTTTTGGCTTTTGACAGATGTTCTAGTGAATATTTGTGGGTTCTTCCTCAGTTGCCTATCGCGTTAGCTGGGAAGATTGTCTGTGTCGATGTTATAGTGGTGCAAGACCTGTTAGATTTCAATATGCTTCTCGGGCATGATTATGTATATTCTATGAACGTTGTGGTATCTACGCTCTTTCGGGTGATACACTTCCCTCACAATGGAAGAATTGTCACTATTGACCAGCTGGCATCTAATAATCACCATCCTAATTCAGCGTTAGTTCAGGTTGCCCCTTTATATCTTCCTAGTGTTCGTGTAGACTCCACCCCGCCATGGGTTAATTATGTTGCATCTAATCCTTGGTGTTCAATTTATTATGAGCAGGAACCTGTGCAATCATGTCTTCCTTCTCGAGACTTGGAATCAACAATTGATACGTTAGAGTATCCAATGGGGGCATGTGAGCCCTTTCTTCACCCTCTTGGTCCAAGTGGACTTGAGTATCGTGATCGTGATTCTTTGTTGATAGACTATGCCAGTCCTAGTCAGAACCTCCATCATCATATGGATTATGGTTAGTTTACTTCACCCTTTGGGACTATCGACCCTCGTTTGTGCGATTTCTTGGATTTTGAATTACCTTCAGATGAGGCTATCCTTGGAGCCATTACTATGGTTTCTATACCGTAGGAGGACTTACACCGTGGTTTGTGTTTTCTTCCCTTTTGGGAGACTTCCCAAGTTGACTATCGAAGAGACTCTTGGTTTAAGCCTAGCAGTGGGCTCTACTTGAACCAGTTTCATACATGAGTCGTAGCCCCCATGGTGTTGGAAAATATGTAACAGATAGCGAATGACATGAGTAGAGGAAGAATGTAACAGACAACGAATGGCATGAGTAGAGGAAGAATGTACAGAGGATTGTTAGCATATTTACAGGCAGCGTATACTTGTCATTGATGGAAAGTACAGTAGTGGTGATGGCTTGAGTACAACAGCGATGATCAGTGGAGCAATGATAATCGGGGAAGATCATCAACTGTGTTCGTTAGATCTCTTTCTAAATTCCTGATGGTCGTCAGATCTGAATGAAGACAAGAAGAGCGCACTGAAAAAAAGAGGACAGATCTCAGACGTTAGATCAAAGTGCAAGACCCGACCATCATTGGATCAAGAAGAACCTGGACGTTCTTTAAAGTGAAAGGAGAAGTGAGCGTAATCGCAATAGGCAAAATCACGACTTCATCTGAGCCGTCAGATCAAGATCACATATGAACCATTGATCAGAGTTTCGAGGATCGCGTGTTGTAAATGTCAAAGAAACAATGCAACATGAATCACGATTTCTCGATATGAAAAATCCCGACGTAATCTGAGCCGTCAAATCAAGATCACATATGAACCGTTGATCGGAGTTTCGAGGATCGCGTGTCGGAAATGTCAAAGAAACAATGCAACAGGAATCTCGATTTCTCGATATGCAAAATCCCAACGTAATCTGAGCCGTCAAATCAAGATCACATCTAAACCATCGACCCGACTCACGTCGGCAGACCATGTCAGCTAGGAAAACGTGGCACAACCAGGTAATGACAAGTGTCAGAATGATTCAACATTTCAGGCACATGTAAGTCACGAATCAGAGTGACACGTGGCAGTATTCAACATGTGTCAATCCACGTGTGACGTTAGCCGATGGACACCTTGTCGGAGTTTCAGGGATCGAGAGTTGGAGATGTCAAAGTTTTTTAACATCAGGAATCCCGATTTCGCGATATGTGAAATCATGATTTAATCGCAGCCTTTGAATAGAGATGTGATCTAGACCGTTGATCCGACTTCTTTACAGAGTGTTGAGGATCGGGAATTTGAAGTAACAAAAACACCGAACGTCCAGAGTGTTGAAATCGCGATGAGTGAAATCCCGACTTAATCTGAACCATCAGATCTAAATATGATCTGGATCGTTGATCCGACTACTTTATGGAATTTTGTGGATCGGGATTTGTAAGTGAAAAGAACATTGAACATAAGGAATGCTGAAATCCGATTTAAAGGGAAGATTAATAAAGTTCATCCAACGGTGCAGATAAACTTGAATGTGATCGGAGGGTTACTATTCCCTCTCACAGTTATCTCCTTAGTTACGAATCTGTTAAAAGAAACAGACTCATGATTGAGAATCAGTTAGCGTTTCAGTTGCTAGGACAGTTGTCCTTGTTTTTCCTAAGGAAATGCGAAGTGGAATCATCGGGGAGGTGTGTATAAAAGAATATGAGACAGAATGTGAATGGTTGGTTGTTCTGGATGAAAAATAATGAAACTGTAAGAAAGGGAAAAGGAGAGGATGCGCTATATGAAATTGAGCATATGTGCAGAGTGAAATCAAAGGCAGAGGAGAATAATAGAGCAAGGTGAAGCAGAGAAGAATGACAGAAAAAGTTGATGCAGAGCAGACCTGCTGAACAGACAGAAGAAGAGAAGAATTGCAGAATAGTTTGTAGAAGATCAGACTTACAGAACAGAGAAAGAGTGGTAAGAATTGATTTATCTATGTAGTTGTCTGTGTATTCATTCCTTAATACTTTAGGGTGCTTGGGAGGTTCTTGGGAGGACTGTTTTCCTTAGAGGTTCAAGTGGGAGCTTGAACATAGGAAGTTGTAGCTTCCTTCTGGTTGCAACCAGAGAAACCAGGGTGGCAGGGTGGTGCAAGGGAGAACACATGTTCTCTGTTATATAGGTTGGAGCCTGTGTAACTGGAAGTTGGTGCTTCCATCCAGTTGGTGCTGGAACATTCAGGAAGTTGGTGCTTCCATCCAGTTGGTGCTAGAATATTCAGGATTTTGGTGCTTCCTTCCAGTGGGTGCTAGAAAAACCAGAGAGTTGGTGTTCTCAAACAAGTTGCAGCTTGTAAAACAGAGGTAGCAACCTTACATTGATTTGGTGCTCAATTGTAGATGATGTATAGAACTTAAAATACTACCTATAATTTCAAAGAAGAAGAGGTTTTCTCCCTTTATGGGTTTCCTCGTGAAAATCTGTCTCTGTGTATAATTTATGTGTGATTGATGCTCTTTACTTTTACTATCCATATGTTGTATACTGTTGATGATCACTTGAATAAAGATTAATAATATTTTAATATTGTTAAAATTGTTTAAGNTGAGGTGCCTTTAGACCATGTAGTCTCACATCCTATTCAACCATTGGTTGCGAAAGTGGTCATGTTGATGCAGTCATCGGCTGATCCCACTCCTATTTTGGGGGGTGAGGTGACTTTAGACCATGTAGTCTTGTAACCTATTTAGTCATTGGTTGCGAAAGTGGTCACGACGATGCAGTCATCGAATGATCCCACTCTTCTTTTGGGGAGTGACGTGTCTACCGACTATGTTTTTAGCATTTTCGGTTTAGTATTTTCAGAACAAAGGGGCATTACACTCGCTCCGAGCACACCCCCTCCAAGCCCTAGGATGGTTTACTTTGATTGGAATGACCTTGTTGAGCCTCGTCTTCCTTCCTCCGCACCCTTTCAAATAAGGGTTGAAGTTAATTCAAAAAACATTTATCGATGTATTGTGGATGAAGGAGCCTCTGCAAGTATTTTATCCTCCTCGGTTTGGAAAGTATTGGGTTCTCCCAAGCTTGTGTCTGCTTCACATGAGTTGTTGGCTTTTGACAGACGTTCTAGTGAATATTTGTGGGTTCTTCCTCAGTTGCCTATCGCGTTAGGTGGGAAGATTGTCCGTGTCGATGTTATAGTGGTGCAAGGCCTGTTAGATTTCAATATGCTTCTCGGGCATGATTATGTATATGCTATGAACGTTGTGGTATCTACGCTCTTTCGGGTGATACACTTCCCTCACAATGGAAGAATTGTCACTATTGACCAGATGGCATCTAATAATCACCATCCTAATTCAACGTTAGTTCAGGCTGCCCCTTTATATGTTCCTAGTGTTCGTGTAGACTCCACCCCGCCATGGGTTAATTATGTTGCATCTAATCCTTGGTGTTCAATTTATTATGAGCAGGAACCTGTGCAATCATGTATTCCTTCTCGAGACTTGGAATCAACAATTGATACGTTAGAGTATCCAATGGGGGCATGGGAGCCCTTGCTTCCCCCTCTTAGTCCAAGTGGGCTTGAGTATCGTGATCGTGATTCTTTGTTGATAGACTATGCCAGTCCTAGTCAGAACCTCCATCATCATATGGATTATGGTTAGTTTACTTCACCCTTTGGGACTATCGACCCTTGTTTGTGCGATTTCTTGGATTTTGAATTGCCTTCAGATGAGGCTATCCTTGGAGCTATTACTACGGTTTCTATACCATAGGAGGACTTACACCGTGGTTTGTGTTTTCTTCCCTTTTGGGAGACTTCCCAAGTTGACTATCGAAGAGACTCTTGGTTTAAGCCTAGCAGTGGGCTCTACTTGACCCAGTTTCATACATGAGTCGTAGACCCCATGGTGTTGGAAAATATGTAACAGATAGCGAATGACATGAGTAGAGGAAGAATGTAATAGACAGCGAATGGCATGAGTAGAGGAAGAATGTACAGAGGATTGTTAGGATATTTACAGGCAGCGTATACTTGTCATTGATGGAAAGTACAGTAGTGGTGATGGCTTGAGTACAACATCGATGATCAGTGGAGCAATGATAATCGGGGAAGAGCATCAACTGTGTTCGTTAGATCTCTTTCTAAATTCCCGATGGCCGTCAGATCTGAATGAAGACAAGAAGAGCGCACTGAAAAAAAGAGGACAGATCTCAGACGTTAGATCAAAGTGCAAGACCCGACCATCATTGGATCAAGAAGAACCTGCACGTTCTTTAAAGTGAAAGGAGAAGTGAGCGTAATCGCAATAGGAAAAATCACGACTTCATCTGAGCCGTCAGATCAAGATCACATATGAACCGTGATGAGAGTTTTGAGGATCGCGTGTTGGAAATGTCAAAGAAACAATGCAACATGAATCATGATTTCTCGATATGAAAAATCCCGGCGTAATCTGAGCCGTCAAATCAAGATCACATATGAACCGTTGATTGGAGTTTCGAGGATCGCGTGTCGGAAATGTCAAAGAAACAATGCAATAGGAATCTCGATTTCTCAATATGCAAAATCCCAACGTAATCTGAGCCGTCAAATCAAGATCACATCTAAACCATCGACCCGACTCACGTCGGCAGACCATGTCAGCTAGGAAAACGTGGCACAACCAGGTAATGACAAGTGTTAGAATGATTCAACATTTCAGGCACATGTAAGTCACGAATCAGAGTGACACGTGGCAGTATTCAACAAGTGTCAATCCACGTGTGACGTTAGCAGATGGACACCTTGTCGGAGTTTCGGGGATCGAGAGTTGGAGATGTCAAAGTTTTTTAACATCAGGAATCCCGATTTCGCAATATGTGAAATCACGATTTAATCGTAGCCTTTGAATAGATATGTGATCTAGATCGTTGATCTGACTTCTTTACAGAGTGTCGAGGATCGGGAATTTGAAGTAACAAAAACACCGAACGTCCAGAGTGTTGAAATCGCGATGAGTGAAATCCCGACTTAATCTGAACCATCAGATCTAAATATGATCTGGATCATTGATCCGACTACTTTATGGAATTTTGTGGATCGGGATTTGTAAGTGAAAAGAACATTGAACATAAGGAATGCCGAAATACGATTTAAAGGGAAGATTAATAAAGTTCATCCAATGGTGCAGATAAACTTGAATGTGATCGGAGGGTTACTATTCCCTCTCACAGTTAACTCCTTAGTTACGAATCTATTAAAAGAAACAGACTCATGATTGAGAATGAGTTAGTGTTTCAGTTGCTAGGACAGTTGTCCTTGTTTTTCCTAAGGAAATGCGAAGTGGAATCATCGGGGAGGTGTGTGTAAAAGAATATGAGACAGAATGTGAATGGTTGGCTGTTCTGGATGAAAAATAATGAAACTGTAAGAAAGGGAAAAGGAGAGGATGCGCTATATGAAATTGAGCATATGTGCAGAGTGAAATCAAAGGCAGAGGAGAATAATAGAGCAAGGTGAAGCAGAGAAGAATGACAGAAAAAGTTGATGTAGAGCAGACCTGCTGAACAGACAGAGGAAGAGAAGAATTGCAAAACAGTTTGTAGACGATCAGACTTACAGAACAGAGAAAGAGTGGTAAGAATTGATTTATCTATGTAGTTGTCTGTCTATTCATTCCTTAATACTTTAGGGTGCTTGGGAGGTGCTTGGGAGGACTGTTGTCCTTAGAGGTTCAAGTGGGAGCTTGAACATAGGAAGTTGTAGCTTCCTTCTGGTTTCAACCAGAGAAACCAGGGTTGCAGGGTGGTGCAAGGGAGAACACGTGTTCTCTGTTATATAGGTTGGAGCCTGTGTAAATGGAAGTTGGTGCTTCCATCCAGTTGGTGCAGGAACATTCAGGAAGTTGGTGCTTC
>JZKD02S0497626.1:21481-33797 GCA_000966675.3 Picea glauca | reverse complement strand
GAAAGTCCAGTTTCGTAAGAGTCAGTTGGGCCCCCCCTCTAACACAGGGGATAAACAAAACGTCACATAAGGAAAGGTAGAGGAGATAACCCCTCCAAAGCCAAAGAAAACGTAGCGGGGATCATATATTGAGGGTCTCTCTCAGGATTTTTTGTTGATCGCATTTGACTACGAAGCCTCATAGACCTTGAATCCGTTCGAGATCCTGAGTTATCTTTCGGACCATTTTTCTTTGGTACCCTTGAAAGGCTTACGACTTTGTTATCATCCTCATTATGATAAGCCCGACTCTCGACTATACTTGACTAGTGACTGATTGTGAGATGGAAACCTAGTTTCCTATTTTTAGGGACATACACGGGTGACTGTGGTGGTATACAGTGGTACCTAGGGAACACGTCAGATCGTAGTTTGTAGAGTATACCTAGAGGGTGCTTCCATTTTTGAGTTACACTTGCACCTGTAAGTTTCTCTAGTGTTGAATGGCATAACTATTCTTCCTGTGAGTAAGTTGATTGCTTGATTTTCCATTAGGAAATTTTTAGTGTGTGCTTTGTGTTTCATGCTAGCTTAACCTTAGAGTGTCAGTTGATCATTTCACAAGGTGGAAGATAAAAAAAATTGACATTCGCATAGGCTTCAAGGCCTATCGTCGATTATTTTGGTTACACCTCTGCCACCGCTGAGGCGCATGCTAGATCAAGAGGGTTCATTTGAAGAGACTGGGCCATAGGAAACTATACCTAAGTTGGATCCTAGAGAATACTTTCCTACACTGGAGGATTCGACCTTTTCTGACCTCAAAGTTGAAATCTTCAAGCTCGTAAACCCTTCGATCACTGATTTATCAACACCACTTCTTATTCATATAGTCCCTTCTAAGGTGACTTCACCTGAACATCATTTTGTTAGATGAGCAGCGATGGAAGAAACTAGTGCTACCTCTTCTGGGAGTCCTCATACTCCCATCTTGGTTGCCTCGGTGTTGTGAATGGGAATCCCTCCTATGGACTTACCATTTAAGGTCTTTGATCATGCATGTCGAAAATGACTATTTCAAAGGCTTCTACTCTTTCCTATTCTCCCAACACAAAACCCCACATTCATGCAATAGAAAGGTGTAAATGAGATTCGGTAACTCTACCTTAAGTCCTTCATTTGATGTCAATCCCTTTTATTTCACTCTCTCTTTGATTGCAAGCCTCCTCCCAAAGTTGACCTGCATTCACACATGAACAAACAAAACACTGTGAACATGCATTTCATATACTAATTGTCGGGTTAGTTGTGACAATATCATAAAATAAATATTCAAATTGAACACATGATATGGCGGGACGGGAAAAGTATTCCTTTTGTATTAATCTTCACAAGAATAAACTTACAATATGTGGTCGTCACTGCTCCTCAAAACTGGTCATGGGCTCCTCTTCAACTGTCCTCCAACTACTTTTCTTTATACTTCTCTTTGCACAAGGATGGATAAAGGTTGGGACAAAGGGGAATGCTCAATTGGGTATAGTCTCTTTACTATGATTTTCCTCCTTTCAAATGGGACCCCTACCCCTTCTTTTATAGGCTAGAAGNTTTTTGAGTTACACTTGCACCTGTAAGTTTCTCTAGTGTTGAATGGCATAACTATTCTTCCTGTGAGTAAGTTGATTGCTTGATTTTCCATTAGGAAATTTTTAGTGTGTGCTTTTTGTTTACTGCTAGCTTAACCTTAGAGTGTCAGTTGATCATTTCACAAGGTGGAAGATAAAAAAATTTGACATTCGCATAGGCTTCAAGGCCTATCGTCGATTATTTTGGTTACACCTCTGCCATCGCTGAGGCGCAGGCTAGATCAAGAGGGTTCATTTGAAGAGACCGGGCCATAGGAAACTATACCTAAGTTGGATCCTAGAGAATACTTTCCTACACTGGAGGATTCCACCTTTTCTAACCTCAAAGTTGAAAGCTTCAAGCTCGTAAACCCTTCGATCACTGATTTATCAACACCACTTCTTATTCATATAGTCCCTCCTGAGGTGACTTCACCTGAACATCATTTTGTTAGATGAGCAGCGATGGAAGAAACTAGTGCTACCTCTTCTGGGAGTCCTCATACTCCCATCTTGGTTGCCTCGGTGTTGTGAGTGGAAATCCCTCCTATGGACTTACCATTTAAGGTCTTTGATCATGCATGCCGAAAATGACTATTTCAAAGGCTTCTACTCTTTCCTATTCTCCCAACACAAAACCCCACATTCATGCAATAGAAAGGTGTAAATGAGATTTGGTAACTCTACCTTAAGTCCTTCATTTGATGTCAATCCATTTTCTTTCACTCTCTCTTTGATTGCAAGCCTCCTCCCAAAGTTGACCTGCATTCACACATGAACAAACAAAACACTGTGAACATGCATTTCATATACTAATTGCTGGGTTAGTTGTGACAATATCATAAAATAAATATTCAACTTGAACACATGATATGGCGGGATGGGAAAATTATTCCTTTTGTATTAATATTCACAAGAATAAACTTACAATATGTGGTCGTCACTGCTCCTCAAAACTGGTCATGGGCTCCTCTTCAACTGTCCTCCAACTACTTTTCTTTATACTTCTCTTTGCACAAGTATGGATAAAGGTTGGGACAAAGGGGAATGCTCAATTGGGTATAGTCTCTTTACTATGATTTTCCTCCTTTCAAATGAGACCCCTACCCCTTCTTTTATAGGCTAGAAGGAGCTAGGTATTTGGTCGAATGACCAGCCATGCATGGCCGAAAGGTTTAGTTAAGTTGCCCAAAGATGTGTGTTCTATCAAAAACTTTCCTTTCTATGTTCTTTTGTAGGTACACGCGGGCTGTATTGGAGCAGCTAGCATGTACACGCGTGCAGTAATGCAGCAGGGCACATGGGCCTTTATAAAGGGGTTTTTTAAGAAGAGTTGTTCAGTAGTGTTTTGGAAAAGAAGGAGTCTGAGATGTCCTGATGCCAGGTAAGTATGTCTGGTGAAAATTAGGGTTATAACAGATGCCCCCTAATGTGTGAGGTCAGAAGAGAATCTGATGGCCGAAATACATTATCAATCTTTATCAACGTACCAAACTGGTGAGCCCAGGGACCAGAAATCGAGAGGTGTCATCTGCAAAATAACAATTGTCTCACCGAGGTAGGCATACCCATGCTTGGGATGAAATACAATCATGGCTAAAAATCAAATACAATGTAGATCCATGTCATATAACTATATAAAGTGTAGCTGTGAGAAATATACAACGGATCTACAACTCAAAATCAAAAGATATACATGTATAGTATTCATATTCTAGAAGTTGATAAGGCATGATGGATATAGATGAGGTCTTCAGAGCTCGAGAAACAACTTCAAAATATTCAAAACTCGGGTAGGANAGGTGACTTCACCTGAACATCATTTTGTTAGATGAGCAGCGATGGAAGAAACTAGTGCTACCTCTTCTGGGAGTCCTCATACTCCCATCTTGGTTGCCTCGGTGTTGTGAATGGGAATCCCTCCTATGGACTTACCATTTAAGGTCTTTGATCATGCATGTCGAAAATGACTATTTCAAAGGCTTCTACTCTTTCCTATTCTCCCAACACAAAACCCCACATTCATGCAATAGAAAGGTGTAAATGAGATTCGGTAACTCTACCTTAAGTCCTTCATTTGATGTCAATCCCTTTTATTTCACTCTCTCTTTGATTGCAAGCCTCCTCCCAAAGTTGACCTGCATTCACACATGAACAAACAAAACACTGTGAACATGCATTTCATATACTAATTGTCGGGTTAGTTGTGACAATATCATAAAATAAATATTCAAATTGAACACATGATATGGCGGGACGGGAAAAGTATTCCTTTTGTATTAATCTTCACAAGAATAAACTTACAATATGTGGTCGTCACTGCTCCTCAAAACTGGTCATGGGCTCCTCTTCAACTGTCCTCCAACTACTTTTCTTTATACTTCTCTTTGCACAAGGATGGATAAAGGTTGGGACAAAGGGGAATGCTCAATTGGGTATAGTCTCTTTACTATGATTTTCCTCCTTTCAAATGGGACCCCTACCCCTTCTTTTATAGGCTAGAAGGAGCTAGGTATTTGGTCGAATGACCAGCCATGCATGGCCGAAAGGTTTAGTTAAGTTGCCCAAAGATGTGTGTTCTTTCAAAAAATTTCCTTTTTATGTTCTTTTGTAGGTACACGCGGGCTGTATTGGATCAGCTAGCATGTACACGCGTGCAGTAATGCAGCAGGGCACATGGGCCTTTATAAAGGGGGTTTTTAAGAAGAGTTGTTCAGTAGTGTTTTGGAAAAGAATGAGTCTGAGATGTCCTGATGCCAGGTAAGTATGTCTGGTGCAAATTAGGGTTATAACAGATTCCCCCTAATGTGTGAGGTCAGAAGAGAATCCGATGGCCGAAATACATTATCAATCTTTATCAACGTACCAAACTGGTGAGCCCAGGGACCAGAAATCGAGAGGTTCCATCTGCAAAATAAAAATTCTCTCACCGAGGTAGGCATACACATGCTTGGGATGAAATACAATCATGGCTACCAATCAAATACAATGTAGATCCATGTCATATAACTATATAAAGTGTAGCCGTGAGAAATATACAACGGATCTACAACTCAAAATCAAAAGATATACATGTATAGTATCGATCTTCTAGAAGTTGATAAGGCATGATGGATAGAGATGAGGTCTTCAGAGCTCGAGAAACAACTTCAAAATATTCAAAACTCGGGTAGGAGTGTAATATGAGTGCACACCTTCACTACCCAGAGGTCTTCAACGGCTCATCAATCATGGACTAGAGAATCTTGATGATTAGACTGAAGGCTTCATTGATTTCGAACAAAGACTTGATTGGACTTTCGGGATGGTCGAGCATGAGGGCAAGAGACAAACTGGAGAAGGGTTGACTCAGGCTTGGTAAAAAATTCCCTTGGACAATAGCATGACAAATGATGAGACTCATGCAGCATGGCATTAACATAAGTTCACGAGGCAGGAGGCAACACAAACTCTCCATATGTTTGGAAGGATAACCAAACGGAGGAGGACACAACTCAATGTAGAGGGAACAACTTCCTAAGGTCATATTAAATGCCATGGATTGACGGACAAACGAAAGGATGTGATTTATCCAAGGGTGACTCATTGTGCTGCCAATACAAAGAAAATACTTTTCCCTTCCTCTTTTTGAGGTATATTTGATTTTTTTGTCTTTTTCAATAATTTTGGAAAAAGAATAAAAGAATGCTACGCTACAAAGGAGGAATGAGTGTCACAAACATACGAGTTTGAGGCACAAGGACAAGACTGATGTTCAAAGCAAGGACACTCAGAAAAAATCCCTCCTGGGGCCAAAGGTGTCAAGACGCAAAGGAAAAATGCTACAGGTCTTGTGTATAAGGCATGTTTTAGATGGTTCGGTTGAGAGAAACATGGAGATGGCATTAGGCCAAAGACACATGTATGCAAATGCGATTAATAAGACACACAATGGTAACATCCTTCGATGTAAGTTTAACGAGCCTAAAGAAGGTAAGATCAATGGTTTTTCATATTTAGAGAGTCTGAAAAAACGTAAAAGGAGACTCCAATGGGGTACCTTTTTCAAAGGTAGTCTAGTTGGTTCGAAAAAGGGGTAAACTAGCACCGATAAGACGTCTACTCAAAACCATTTTAACGAGTGTGATAAAGACAAGATCACTCAGCAATTTTTTTTCATTTTTAAGGAGTCTGAAAAAATATTTACAGACTCCATCAGGAATGTTCTTCTGGACCATTTTAATGAGTGTGAAAGAATAAGGTCACTCGATGATCTTTCAATTTTAGGGAGTCTGAAAAGAGCTTAACTATGGACTCCGTGGGGGTTTCTTTTTCGTAAATTTAGTCCCTCAGGCCCGAAAAAGGGTTAAAATTATACCTGAGAATACTCNGTGACTCATTGTGCTGCCAATACAAAGAAAATACTTTTCCCTTCCTCTTTTTGGGGTATATTTGATTTTTTTGTCTTTTTCAATAATTTTGGAAAAAGAATAAAAGAATGCTACGCTACAAAGGAGGAATGAGTGTCGCAAACATACGAGTTTGAGGCACAAGGACAAGACTGATGTTCAAAGCAAGGACACTCAGAAAAAATCCCTCATGGGGCCAAAGGTGTCAAGACGCAAAGGAAAAATGCTACAGGTCTTGTGTATAAGGCATGTTTTAGATGGTTCGGTTGAGAGAAACATGGAGATGGCATTAGGCCAAAGACACATGTATGCAAATGCGATTAATAAGACACACAATGGTAACATCCTTCGATGTAAGTTTAACGAGCCCAAAGAAGGTAAGATCAATGGTTTTTCATATTTAGAGAGTCTGAAAAAACGTAAAAGGAGACTCCAATGGGGTACCTTTTTCAAAGGTAGTCTAGTTGGTTCGAAAAAGGGGTAAACTAGCACCGATAAGACATCTACTCAAAACCATTTTAACGAGTGTGATAAAGACAAGATCACTCAGCAATTTTTTTTCATTTTTAAGGAGTCTGAAAAAATCTTTACAGACTCCATCAGGAATGTTCTTCTGGACCATTTTAACGAGTGTGAAAGAATAAGGTCACTCGATGATCTTTCAATTTTAGGGAGTCTGAAAAGATCTTAACTATGGACTCCGTGGGGGTTTCTTTTTCGTAAATTTAGTCCCTCAGGCCCGAAAATGGGTTAAAATTATACCTGAGAATACTCTTCTAGAGATCCGAGGCCTCTAGAGTATACCTTTGTTCGTACAGTTAACCGTCTGGACCAAAAAAGGGGTCAAATACTGTCAGATAGACGTGACTTCAAATTTCATTTTAACGAGCATGAAAGGCCACAAGATCGCTCGACAATATTTTCATGTTTAGAGGGTCTAAAAAGGGCTTAAAAGAAGACCCATGTGTTTAAATTACTAAGACAACTGAGAGGGGGGGGGTGAATCAGTTGTACTTGAGCTTAAATGATTCCACTTCGCATTTCCTTAGGAAAAACAAGGACAACTGTCCTAGCAACTGAAATGCTAACTGATTCTCAATCATGAGTCTGTTTCTTTTAATAGATTCGTAACTAAGGAGTTAACTGTGAGAGGGAATAGTAACCCTCCGATCACATTCAAGTTTATCCGCACTGTTGGATGAACTTTATTAATCTGCCCTTTAAATCAGATTTCAGTATTCCTTATGTTCAATGTTCTTTTCACTTACAAATCCCAATCCACAAAATTCCATAAAGTAGTCGGATCAACGATCCAGATCATATTTAGATTTGACGGTTCAGATTAAGTCGGGATTTCACTCATCGCGATTTCAACACTCTGGATGTTCGGTGTTTTTGTCACTTCAAATTCCCTATCCTCGACACTCTGTAAAGAAGTCGGATCAACGGTCCAGATCACATCTCTATTCAAAGGCTGTGATTAAATCGTGATTTCACATATCGCGAAATCGGGATTCCTGATGTTAAAAAAATTTGACATCTCCAACTCTCGATCCCCGAAACTCCGACAAGGTGTCCATCTACTGACGTCACACGTGGAGTGACACATGTTGAATACTGCTACGTGTCACTCTGATTCATGACTTACATGTTCCTGAAATGTTGAATCAGTCTGACACTTGTCATTACCTGGTTGTGCCACGTGTTCCTAGCTGACGTGGTCTACTGATGTGAGTCGGGTCAACGATTCAGATGTGATCTTGATTTGATGGCTCAGATTACATCAGGATTTTGCATATCAAGAAATCGGGATTCCTGTTGCATTGTTTCTTTGACATTTACAACACGTGATCCTCGAAACACCAATCAACGGTTCAGATGTGATCTTGATTTGACAGCTCAGATTACACTAGGATTTTTCATATCGAGAAATCGGGATTCTTGTTGCATTGTTTCTTTGACATTTCCAACACGCGATCCTTGAAACTCCGATCAATGGTTCATATGTGATCTTTATCTGACGGCTCAGATGAAGTCATGATTTTTTCTATTGTAATTACGCTCACTTCTCCTTGCACTTTAAAGAACGTGCAGGTTCTTCTTGATCCAATGATGGTCGGGTCCTGCACTTTGATCTAACATCTGAGATCTGTCCTCCTTTTTTCAGTGTGCTCTTCTTGTCTTCATTCAGATCCGATGACCATCAGGAATTCAGAAAGAGATCTAACGAACACAGTTTATGCTCTCCCCTGATTATCACTGCTCCACTGATCATTGTTGTTGTACTCAAGCCATCACCACTACTGTACTTTCCATCAATAAAAAGTATACGTTGCCTGTAAATATGCTAACAATCCTCTGTACATTCTTCCTCTACTCATGCCATTTGCTGTCTGTTACATTCTCCCTCTACTCATGCCATTCGTTGTTTGTTACATATTTTCCAACAATCTCCCCCTTTGGCATTGATGGAAATACAGACACCCGAATGCATTCAGACTCGAGTCTCCTACTGGACTCTTTTCTCCCCCTTTGACATCAATGTCAAAGAAGAGACAATTTTCCCTTGATCTGTTGAAAAAATATACTCCCCCTGTCAACTATAATCATTTTGGAAAATACACTGGATATTCAATAAGTACTCCCCCTGACCAGGTGGACAGATTAGTCACAAGAGATTATAACCCCCAAATTTTGACGAAGATATCCGAAAGGAGTCGTTGCTAACAGTTTAGTAAAGATATCAACAATCTGTTCTGTAGAAGATATATTATTTAGTTGAACAACTCTGTTTGTAACTTGTTCTCTGGGAAAATGGTACTTTATTGGAATATGCTTACTCTTGGAATGAAGAACAGGATTCTTGGAAACACTAATGGCACTGGTGTTATCACAGTGAATTGGAATAGGATCAGCGTAAGTTACCTTCAGATCTGCAANTCATCAACAATATACAGCATATGGACAGTAAAAGTAAAGAGCATCAGTCACACATAAATTATACACAGAGACAGATTTTCACGAGGAAACCCATAAAGGGAGAAAACCTCTTCTTTTTTGAAATGATAGCAAGTCTTTTAAGTTCTGTACATCATCTACAATTGAGCACCAACTCAATGTGAGGCTGCTACATCTGTTTTACAAGCTGCAACTTGTTTGAGAGCACCAACTCTCTGGTTTTTCTAGCACCCACTGGAAGGAAGCACCAACATCCTGAATATTCTAGCACCAACTGGATGGAAGCACCAACTTCCTGAATGTTCCAGCACCAACTAGATGGAAGAACCAACTTCCAGTTACACAGGCTCCAACCTATATAACAGAGAACACGTGTTCTCCCTTGCACCACCCTGCCACCCTGGTTTCTCTGGTTGCAACCAGAAGGAAGCTACAACTTCCTATGTTCAAGATCCCACTTGAACCTCTGAGGAAAACAGTCCTCCCAAGCACCTCCCAAGCACCCTAAAGTATTAAGGAATGAATACATAGACAACTACACAGATAAATCAATTCTTACCACTCTTTCTCTGTTCTGTAAGTCTGATCTTCTACAAACTATTCTGCAATTCTTCTCTTCCTCTGTCTGTTCAGCAGGTCTGCTCTGCATCAACTTTTTCTGTCATTCTTCTTTGCTTCACCTTGATCTATTATTCTCATCTGCCTTTGATTTCACTCTGCACATATGCTCAATTTCATACAGCACATCCTCTCCTTTTCCCTTTCTTACAGTTTCATTATTTTTCATCCAGAATAGCCAACCATTCACATTCTGTCTCATATTCTTTTATACACACCTCCCCGATGATTCCACTTCACATTTTCTTAGGAAAAACAAGGACAAATGTCCTAGCAACTGAAACGCTAACTGATTCTCAATCATGAGTCTGTTTCTTTTAACAGATTCGTAACTAAAGAGTTAACTATGAGAGGGAATAGTAACCCTCCGATCACATTCAAGTTTATCCGCACCGTTGGATGAACTTTATTAATATTCCCTTTAAATCGGATTTCAGTATTCCTTATGTTCAATGTTCTTTTCACTTACAAATCCCAATCCACAAAATTCCATAAAGTAGTCGGATCAACGATTCAGATCATATTTAGATCTGACAGTTCAGATTAAGTCGGGATTTCACTCATCGTGATTTCAACACTCTGGACGTTCGGTGTTTTTGTCGCTTCAAATTCCCTATCCTCGACACTCTGTAAAGAAGTCAGATCAACGGTCCAGATCACATCTCTATTCAAAGGCTGCGATTAAATCATGATTTCACATATCGCGAAATCGGGATTCCTGATGTTAAAAAAATTTGACATCTCCAACTCTCGATCCCCGAAACTCCGACAAGGTGTCCATCTACTGACGTCACACGTGGATTGACACATGTTGAATACTGCTACGTGTCACTCTGATTCGTGACTTACATGTTCCTGAAATGTTGAATCAGTCTGACACTTGTCATTACCTGGTTGTGCCACGTGTTCCTAGCTGACATGAGTCGGGTCAACGATTCAGATGTGATCATAATTTGATGGCTCAGATTACATCAGGATTTTGCATATCAAGAAATCGGGATTCTTGTTGCATTGTTTCTTTGACATTTACAACACGTGATCCTCGAAACTCCAATCAACGGTTCAGATGTGATCTTGATTTGACAGCTCAAATTACGCTGGGATTTTTCATATCGAGAAATCGGGATTCTTGTTGCATTGTTTCTTTGACATTTCCAACACGCGATCCTCGAAACTCCGATCAATGGTTCAGATTTGATCTTTATCTGACGGCTCAGATGAAGTCGTGATTTTGTCTATTGTGATTACGCTCACTTCTCCTTGCACTTTAAAGAACGTGCAGGTTCTTCTTGATCCAATGATGGTCGGGTCCTGCACTTTGATCTAACATATGAGATCTGTCCTCCTTTTTTCACTGTGCTCTTCTTGTCTTCATTCAGATCCGATGACCATCGGGAATTCAGAAAGAGATCTAACGAACACAGTTGATGCTCTCCCCTGATTATCACTGCTCCACTGATCATTGTTGTTGTACTCAAGCCATCACCACTACTGTACTTTCCATCAATGACAAGTATACGCTGCCTGTAAATATGCTAACAATCCTCTGTACATTCTTCCTCTACTCATGCCATTCGCTGTCTGTTACATTCTTCCTCTACTCATGCCATTCATTGTCTGTTACATATTTTCCAACAATCTCCCCCTTTGGCATTGACAGCAATACAGACACCCGAATGCATTCAGACTCGAGTCTCCTGCCGGACTCTTTTCTCCCCCTTTGACATCAATGTCAAAGAAGAGACAATTTTCCCTTGATCTGTTGAAAAAATATACTCCCCCTGTCAACTATAATCATTTTGGAAAATACACTAGATATTCAATAAGCACTCCCCCTGACCAGGTGGACAGATTAGTCACAAGAGATTATAACCCCCAACTTTTGACGAAGATATCCGAAAGGAGTCGCTGCTAACAGTTTAGTAAAGATATCAACAATCTGTTCTATAGAAGATATATAATTCAGTTGAACAACTCTGTTTGTAACTTGTTCTCTGGGAAAATGGTACTTGATTGGAATATGCTTACTCTTGGAATGAAGAACAAGATTCTTGGAAACACTAATGGAACTGGTGTTATCACAGTGAATTGGAATAGGATCAGCGTAAGTTACCTTCAGATATGCAAGAGTTTGTATCATCCATAAAATTTGTGTGCAGCAAGTAGCAACAACAATGTATTATGCCTCTGTAGTGGATAATGAAATGGATCCTTGCTTTTTACTAAGCCATGCAACTAGTGAGTCACCCAGAAAGAATGCTTCTCCACTGGTGCTTTTTCTCTCATCAACACAGTTTGCCCAGTCTGCATCTGAATAAGCAGTTAACTAAAAATTCTGATTTCTAGGATACCACAGACCATAAGTCATTGTTCTCTTAGAGTATTTAAATATCCTTTTGATAGCTACCAAATGACTTTGTTTAGGAGCAGACTGAAAACGACCTACCATTCCAACAGCTTGCATTATATCAGGATGGGATGTTGTGATGTACAAAAGACTGCCTATCATTGATCGATATGTCCTTTGATCCACATCAGGTGAGATATCATCTTTACTCAGCTTGCAACCAACCACCATAGGTGTGTTGACTGTAGAGGAATCTTCCATCTGAAATTTCTTCACCATCTCTCTCAAATATTTTTATTGAGAAATCAAAATTCCTTTAGAGCTTTGTTTTACTTGTAGGCCAAGAAAGTATGACAATTCTCTTATCATGGACATTTCAAATTTTGTTTGCATAGAATTAG
>JZKD02S0497626.1:0-15016 GCA_000966675.3 Picea glauca | reverse complement strand
ATGACCACTTTCTCAACCAATGGTTGAATAGGCTGAGAAACTACAAGGTCTAAAGGCACCTCACCCCCGAAAAGAGGAGTGGGATCAGTTGATGATTGCATCAGTGTGACCACTTTCTCAACCAATGGTTGAATAGACTGTGAGGAAACCTCAAAAGACTCAGAATCAAAAGAGCTTGCATACAGGGACCACAACCTCTAGAATGCCAGGGCACAAATGATTAAGGTGATCTCCCTTACAAAGCTTACAAGGGAACTTAGGCTTACTTCCTATCCGTCTAGGTTTCTCAACAGAATTAATTCCCCCAGCATGAATAGCAGTGGTTGGTTGAACATCTCCAACATGACTTGCAAAGGTTAGTGATGGGTCGATAAAATGACTTGTAGAGGCTACAGAGCTATTACCAGTATGACTAGCAGTGACTGGACTTTTTCCCCCAGCATGACTTACAAAGGGTGGGTGTGTTCCTCTAGCATAACTTGTAGAGGATGGGTGTTGGTCTTCAACGTGACTTGCAGATATTGTCGACCTATCTCCAACATCACTCATAGAGTTTGGTGATTTCTTCTTCTTATTCTTCCTCTTTCTATTTAGTTTAGACTTTCGATTACTAGTAATTGTACTTTCACTAGAGGTGGGAGAAGGAGGAGGAGAAGACTTTGCTGATGAAGAAACATCAACAGGGTTCCCATGACATAAATTTCTTAACTAAGAAGCATCAAGAGAATTTGTGACATTTGGAATGGTACCCAACCAAACTGGTAATCCTACATTCAATTCAGGAATGTACAAAGTGGCCATCAAAGGGACACCAATGTTTTCGAAGAAAGGAAAAGCACAAGAATCCCCTTGCGAAGGGGTTCCTTGGTTGGTATCATCGGGAACTTTAGCCATGAATATATTATACATCGATTCTCCCTTTGCAAGATCGTTTAAGTCCGTAAAAGTCTCACACACTAACTCTGAAGAACCAGTGTTATCAAAACAATGCCTATAAAGAGGAGGCTCCATGTTTCTAAGCGAAAGACTGAAAATTCCTCTCAACCGGCAGAGTGGGTGGTCTACCACCCTAGGTTAGAGACCCAAAGACACAACTGACTAACTCACTATGGAAAACTAGGGAGCACAGAGCACACACTAAAAGTTTCGAAAGGAAAATCAAGCAAACGACTAACTAGTTGGAAGAACAGTTACACCAACCAACACTAGAGAAACTTACCGGTGCAAGTGCAACTCGAATACAGAAGAACCCTCTGGGTATAATCTGCAAAGTGTGGCTCGATGTCTACCCTAGTTACTGCGGTATACCCTTGCGGTCACCTATGTAAGTCCCTAAAATAAAGGCAACTAGGTTGTCATCTCATGAACAATCACCTGACGGGTATAGTCAACATTCGGGTGGATCGCAATGAGCAGGGTATCAAGCCTAAAACCTATCAAGGGTATCGAAAGAAAGTGTTCTGAAAGACGACTAAGGACCTCGAACGGATTCAAAACCCACGAAGCTCCGTGGAAAATGCAATCAACGAAATCCCAAGACAAGTCCTCTATATGCGTTCCCCACTATGCTTGGTCCGACTTTGGAGGGGTTATCTCCACTACCTTTCCGCACGTGACCTCATGTTTATCCCCTATGTTAGAGGGGGGTCCCAGATAATTTCCACGTTACTGGACTTCTACACTCCTTAGCACAGACTCGTATGTTTGTTTTATAGCCTTGAAGATTTTCCTCTCCAACCTAAATCAAGGCTCTAGTCTAATCTAGTCGATGGACCCTACAAACATAAAGTCTAATAAATTTTAATTAGCATTATTTTTACTGGCTTGATTTACTCAAAAATGGTACGGTAGTGCAACTGATGTTGTTATGACTCTTGCGAAAAATGATGAAACTTATATTAACACTGGGAAAGAATGATTAGATTTCCTTTTTGTTTCTTTTTGAAATGCTTTTAAAATTAGAAGAAAACACAACGCTATGCTAATTTATTTTTCTTTTTCAAATAACAATGCAAAGAAAATGCCAGGAAATAAAGAGAGCTAACAAACTAAGTTTTTTTTTTATATTTTCTTCCAATCAAAGAATAAATAAATAAAAATTCTAAAAGAAACTGATGAATGCAACTCATTTTTCTTAAAATTTCAAGATAAAAATAAGTTAAAAAAACTAAGAAACAGAAGAAAACTATTAATGAAAAAGAAAGCTATGATGGAGTCCAACCTAGGATAAAACTTCTATGACAAAGACCAAGAACCATGAGAGGTATAACTCTTGACAAGGAAAAGGATGATTGCCTCTCCTTAAACAAGAATTTTCTCAACAGGCACGCTGTTGGCAGTTCAAAAGCCAGCATGTGCATGCATGCTGTGTAAGGTCAGAGAGCATGTACATGCATGCAGGCCTTATGCATGCCGTGTGTACCTATGCAACTCTTCCAAAATGAATAAACAAGCAATCAAACACTGGCAGAGACTACTAGTATTGAGAACCAGAATCTCTTGAAGACTCAGAAACTTACTTTGACAGAAAAAAGAAAACAATTCAAGGAAAATTTCATAGAACAAAACCAATCTAAGGTGAAACCTAAGCTACAAACTGCAAAAAATAGAGACTAGAATGAGTTCCAGAAAACCCCTGAGAAGGATCACTTCTAACAGGGGAGAGGATGACTGCCTCTCTAAAAGAAATTTTCTAAAATCATACACACGACTGACACCTCATCAGCTAGCGTGTGCACGCGGGCTGTGTGAAGGTAGGGCGTGGGTACATGCATGCAAGCCTTATGCAGACCACGTGTACCTCTGTGACTCCCATAAAAGAAAATGCAGCCAAGCAAAGAAAGCAGGAAGAACTGGTATGGAAGACCAGAATCCTTGCTGGCTCAGACTTTTGCAGAAACTCTAAAAACAAGTAATGAAACAAATTTTTAAAATACCCAAAAAGGACTCCCAGAAAACCCTAGAGATCCCCAATATGGTCGCTAATTATGTTGTAGGTGGGAATCCCTCCTATGGACTTAACATTTAAGGGATCTGATCATGCATGCAGAAAATGACCATTTCAAAGGCTTCTACTCTTTCCTATTCTCCCAACACAAAACCCCACATTCATGCAATACAAAGGTGTAATGAGATTCGGTAACTCTACCTTAAGTCCTTCATTTGATGTTGATCCATTTTATTTCACTCGCTCTTTGATTGCAAGCCTCCTCCCAAAGCTGACCTGTATTCACACATGAACAAGCTGCGAACATGCATTTCATATACTAATTGTTGGGTTAGTTGTGACAATATCATAAAATAAATATTCAACTTGAACACATGATATGGCGGGATGGGAAAAGTGTTCCTTTTGTATTAATATTCACAAGAATAAACTTACAATATGTGGTCGGCACTGCTCCTCGAAACTAGTCCTGGGCTCCTCGAAACTGTCCTCCAACTACTTTGCTTTATACTTCTCTTTGCACAAGGATGGCTAAAGGTTGGGAAAAAGAGGAATGCTCAATTGGGTATAGTCTCTTTACTATGATTTTCCTCCTTTCAAATGGGACCCCTACCCCTTCTTTTATAGGCTAAAAGGAGCTAGGTATTTGGTCGAATGACCAGCCATGCATAGCCGAAAGGTTTAGTTAACTTGCCCAAAGTTGTGTGTTCCATCAGCAACTTTCCTTTTTCCGTGCTTTTGTAGGTACACACGGGTTGTATTAGAGCAGCTAGCTTGTACACGCGTCCAGTAATGGAGTAGGGTGTGTGGGCCTTTATAAAGGAGGTTTTTAAGAAGAGTTGTTCAGTAGTGTTTTGGCAAAGAAGGAGTTTGAGATGTCCTGATGCCAGGTAAAAATGTCTGGTGCAAATTAGGGTTATAACACTCGGGAGGGGGTGTCATGCCTCCTCCCCCACCTCCACCTATCAGGACTGGAACTATCTAGACACCCACAAATTCGGGTAGTGGCATAGTCTCCTAAAAAACTATGAATATTGTTCCCTCTATTTACAATGTGTCTAGTGCTCCCTTTTTGTATGGGATGTTGGGTTTTGACTCTAGTTCTAACTTAACCTACTCTAATCTACAGGTTGTTGGTTTGGGGGCAAGGAGTTCTAATTTTCCCTTAAAAGGATATTTCGCGGGAACCACTACCTCATTTAACGTTATCCCTTATGGTGGGGGTCATATCCCTCCTCCGTCCTCTTCTCTTAGAGGTGATTTCCAGAATCCTTTTGGGCTTAACGCCAACTCTAACTTGTTTAGAGGGTGGAGTCAAGGGCTTCAATCCTATATGCATCTGGTAGGGTATATCAATTTTTCTTTATTTGGTGCATTTGGGAATAACGATTTCTCATCGTCTACTTTCTCATGAAGGGGAAACCCCGTCTTTGGTCAACCAAACTCTATGCAAGTCTTTGTTCCTTCACAGGGAGCAATGATAGAAGATTACTCCTCACAAGGTCTTGGAAATACCTGGTAGGGATCATTTCCTTCTCAATGGATGTCGATTGGGGAAAACCCTTCCCACACTCAATGGAACCCAGGTAGGGTTCAATACCTACACCAGGAGGGTCAGCTGGGGGCATCCCCAACCAAGGTCCTTGGAATACCATGCAAGGATAAATCCCTACAAAAGGTATTTCATCCAAATATGGGAATCTGTCAGCGATGCAGAATCAAGTGAAAACTCCTTTTACTATCCAGGGCCACCATGGTTTCTACCAAAACCCTAGCCAGCAGGAAAAATTTGCATGTCAACCTAGTGCCATTCAAAATTCAGGCCCCTCTTTTCCTTTGAATCCACCATAACCTAGACTATCGTTCCTGGAAACTCTTCATTTTCTAGACTTGTCGAGGCCATTGAATGATCCAATCTATCATGATCCATGTTTGCCCCTATTGAGACCATTTCTCATTTTTGTGTTTCCCTCCCCTTTCTATTTTCCTAGCTTCTTTTTTCCATTTCTTTTCCCTCTTATATACTCACCTAAATTCCCCTTTTATTTTCTCCCCTCTATTTTTCCCTTTCTAATTACTATACTTAGTTGTTTTTTAAAAGCGTTGGGTTCATGGGTTGGAAGACTCACGGATATTCATCTCCATCGATACTCCCATATCGTGATTCTGATCAACCGTTGTATTATTCTATACTTAACCATTTTTGCAGTCACGATTTCCCAATTTTATGGGTTCAAGATTTCATATCCCATGTTTCGCAACATCCACTTTGCACCCAAAACATCTGTGATCTAAATTTTTCGCATCGAACTCATCGAGCTCCTAAGTATCTCATCTCTCCTATATTGAGTCCGACCGACCGCATTACAACACTTAGACTATTTTTGACCTTTCGCAACCATGGGCTCGTGGGTTCCCGGGTTGGTGAGTTCACAAAAATTCCCAAATCCTAATCACTCTCGTTTATCCCCTCCATCCTCGTGATTTTCCCAATATTCATTTAAGAATGGTTTAATGCTACTATCTCATCAAGCAGGTTCCATAAATATCATCATTAATAAGCAAAGAGATTGAGGATATTTCTCATTGAAACCACATTAAAGCACAATTTAACGAAGATTATATTATTGTTATCTCTCTCAAGAGCTCATTGCATATATTATCTGGATTAAAAGAAGACTCTCATCAACTTATGGCAACAATATCTTCATAGAATTTATGCGAAGATACTTTGAATATTTTTGGATGATAGGACCAAAAATTTCAGTGGTCCAGAGCATATTCTTACTATTCATCCCCTTCTACTAAGAAGGAGGTAATCTAGATGTCCCTAATTGCTTGTGCAGGGTGTGTCCCTGAGGTTTTCAACTGCAAGGAACTAGTTACATGGTTTATTGAGAAATATATACCAAGTCATCAGATTATCCAACTTCAAGACCATTCTCCCATCTCTCTTTCACCTCAAGTGTTTTGTAAAATGTTGAATCTCCCTGAGCCAACACTTACTTTCAAAAGAGAAGATTAAAGTGATTTCCTAAAAACCCATGATAACGGCCTGGACCTATTTCCTGAGTTCTTGGAGAATATTGTGGTCATCCTTGAATACATTACCAGGTTGCAATTCAACTCATTCAAAAACCCCTTTCGGGAAATTGCTTCATTGTTCACCAAGGTGACAGGCCAAGAAAGCACCTCCAACATTTCCCATATGATTCTTTATATATTATATTTTACTGTCAAAGAGAAAGCCATTTTTTATTGGGGAAAACTAATTTCCATTGAAATCTCTTCCCAATTTTCACAGTACAAAAAAGATAAGAAATTCTTTATGGCTTCTTATTTGGCGTTTGTGATAGCATATTGCTGTAAATTTCCTAAATTGTCTATATGTAAGAGGGTGAAATGTGAAATTGACCCTGATACCTTTTGGTACCAATCGTTGTGGAAACACAAAGCTTCTTTACATTTCTATGAAGTTTTCAATGATTTTGTCTCGGTTTTTAAAGGATTGTTGTTTAGAAAAGATACCCCCAGAATATCTGACTAGGAAAGTAAATTCTAGTATAAAAAGGAGACGTTCGAGAAAATGGAAAATCATAATGTTATTATGATTTTTGGTTCTAAGGAAAATCTTTCCTTTCTTCCATGTCGTGTGTCTGATAAAATGTTCGTTACAAAAGTCGCAAGGCAGTATAATTTCTGGGTACGCTTTTTTCATGAGAAATGGAAAAAGAAATTCATACCTTTTCCTTGGAAAATTGGGGATTATATATTCAGGAATATAAAAGAAATCGATGAATTTGAAAACTACTTCCACAATCTGAATCTCAAATATGATGAAAATATAAAAGGGTTTAACCCTAATGGAATTATTTTGGAACATATCCTAGTAGTGGGATTTAGCAATTCATTTATCCATACTATTGTAAGTGAAGAAGAAGATAATAACTTGGGCGCTCCTACTCACAATCATGGTGACTTGGAAATGGTACCTAGTACCAATGAGTTTTACAAGTAGAAAGGAAGGGGTCCTAGCGATAAGAGTGCCCAGTCCCCAACTATTACTCCTAAAGCTACAACATCTCGGAGCAATTCTCCAACATCCCACCCATCTAGAAAAGTGAACAACAATAGTTTAGGTGGCTGAGGAGAAAAGAACCCCCACTGGGAAAAATTGAGAGCTTGCACAAGATTCCTCTAAGAAAAAAGAGGAAAAACTTCATGCAAGAGGAAGAAGACCAATGCATAGAGAGTGATATCAATAGCTTCTCCCTTTAAGATATGGATCTCAAGATGAACATCAAGAAAATGTGTCCCCTACTAGACTAGTTAGGGAACATGGCTCACTAGAATCCATCATTATAAATCATTGAGAATGAGACCTTCAATGAACAAGAGCCGTTTTCTTTTCAGAGCGTTGTCTTTGACAGAGAATCCAAGAAATTTATTATTGATAAAATAAATTTCACTAGTGGGCTAACTTTCCAAGGTTTTTACAAAAAAAAGATTCTCTATTCTAAAAATGATTCTCCCAAATTATATAGGATAAAATTATTTTACCTTAAAAAACACCAAAATTTTATACAAACTATATAAAATCCTTAGAAATTTGAATATTTTTACAAAAATATCGCCAAACATTTTATAGTTGGAATATGAAGGATTAGTAAGATTTTCCAAGGTTTCTATGCTTTAAAATAAATTTCCATCCTTAAAATCATCCCTGAAAGTGATGTAAAGAATAAGAAAGGAAAATCTCGTTCAGAGGTTAACCTAAGAGATATGCGACCTTCCTATATTTCTAGAATTCATAGAGAAATTGGTGATGCACTAGATGACTCCATTGGTGGTGTTGAAACAAAAAACACTAAATTGAAAGAAAGGATCAAGTAATTGTGTAACATACCCAACCACCCACAGTCCGAGCTATTCTACTTCAAGCCTGCCCTCAGACTACTTTCTCTTGCAGATACCTTTCATATTAACAAATATACATAAAAGAAAGGACCTAAACGACATGCATAGCAGTAAAAAACAAGCATGCATACTCTAAACATATCAAATTCAACGATAAATAAAATACACAGCATAAAAAATTCATACATATGTAAATAATACCATAACAAAGAGCACTTATATTTTATAGAAGAGAACCACCAAAATGGATGCGACCAAGGATGTTCCACCCAACCGTATACATTGTTGTTCCAACTCTTGACAACAGTCCTTCTCCTTCTAGGGATCCAATGTAGCTAGTACAAAATCTCCATGCTGGGACTCTCAAGACTCATAGTTGTGAGCAAACCTGGATAGAAGCCAAGCATGTCACACATGCAGGACTCAAATCATGGCTGGACTACACCAGCGATCTCTACAACCAACAATTCCATGGATTCTCTTTAGAAGTTCATATTCCTTTCCCAAGCCAAGACACAGACAAGGAAAGATGAGTGGGTGAAAAAAATGAATGAAGTGAAGTCTCCATGATAGGTGTGAAATAGTGAACAATCCGGTGAATGAATGTGTGAGGGAAGAGTGAAGCAATGAACATCAGAATGAAGATGAGAAACAGGAGTGAGAGAGAATGAACCCCCCTAATAGAACATGGATGGGTTTAATTAATTCATGAGGATAAATAACCTCTTGGCCTTCCCCCAAGAAGCTCATGTAACTATTATTCTCCATTAATCAAAATGGAGAATAAAATATAAAATAAAATTCTTATCCCCTCAAGCCCCATCTCTTGTGGAATCATAGCCCCTTATAACTGTAGTCCTTTTTTGTCTAGAAAAAAACGATGTATTCAGATCAAAACATTACATTTCTTGGTCACACTGGCCTTTTAATAATTTTTTGGGCACTCTGGCCTCTTAGCCCTGTAACAATACATTATTTAATATGGGGGCTTAAGACCCGGGGTGTTACAAAATGGAATACACCTTAATGCCTCATCTACTCCTTTCTTGTCCTTTGAAAATCGTTGGACCCACCATGCCTGTTGTTAAATTAAAAGGATCCTCAAGATTACTTACATCAGATAGGAGTTATGCAGAGAAAAATATTAAGAAAAGAATGGCATTGATCACAAAGCCTTGGAAAATATCAAAAAACATAGTTTCTTTTGGCTCGAGGGCACATGCCTTCCATGAGTATTTGAAAGAGGACCTAAAGAATGAAAAAGGTTTTTACCTTGATGTTTTACTACCCTTTGGAAACAAATTCTCCATCATAACAGAGCTAAGGAGAAGAGAGGAGGATCTTCCCTCTCCAAGTCAGATAAAATAGTTGAATGTGTGCTGGAAAGAAAAGATAAAAAACTTGGATGATATAGTTCAAGCGTGCAACTAAGCTATATGAAGGAGGGAAGAACTATTCAAAAGTATCACAGAGGTAGAACTAGAAAGAAGCACTAACAAAGTCTAATACCCCAAACTAATCCTCAACTCATTGTTCCTAACAAAGAAACAATTTGATGAGCAAGTTGATAGTTTTAAAGGGTTGTCATTTGAAAAGTTCTATGGTATACTTGAGTATGATGAAGACAACATAGAAAATTGCCTATTGGACTACTCCGTGAAAAATTAGGACATTGAAGAAGAATTATGTGGAATTTCCCTTCATCTGAGAGACTTGAAGGGAAAGTTGTTCAACATCAAAATCTGACATGAAATCCATGTGGCACCAATGAAAAATTATATTGAAGAATGGTTTAATAAAGAGATCAACGAATTGACCACTCGGGGCAAAGAAATAGTTGATATGGTTCCTGTAACCATTAATGAAGACAATAAAAGGACACTAGAAAACAAGTGAAGATATGAGAGACCATCATAGTAAGTTTACGTTGATCACATATTTTCTTTATTTATCACGTCCTTCATCCATTTATTCCACATCTTTCACTAGAAAGGTTTAACCGAAGACTGATAATTTCTCCTTTCTTCTTACCAGATCTTGTTGTTCCTTTACCTCCCACCCTCTTAATTCTAAAATATTCATTCTTGTGTATATTTTCTTTATGGTCCACAGGATCCTGAATCCCAGTCTGTAAGACAAACGTATTTTAAATTTCAAAGAATGTGTAACAGACTATATATTTTTTAGAAATTTCAAGAGAGATATTTCAGGAACAATCTCGACTATACTTTGTAGCCCATAGTTTTTAATACAAAGTATTTGAGGTTGATCTATCATTATATTTATTTGAGCTTCCCATGTTCACTCTGTTAAAGTTCTCTTATGCATGCAAACCATCTTCTTTTTTATTTTTATGTGACCATAAATTTCATTTTAAACTATGATGGATGTGAGGAAATTTTTCTTATTTGCTTTAAATGTGTGAATGTGTTCAGTTCTTGGTACCTTCTCGGGAACTTTCTTTAAAAATAAAAATAAAAAAATTCATTTTTTATCTTTCTTGTAATATTTATATTTATTTGAATTACCACGATGAACTTTTGTCAAGTCCCATAATATGAATATCTAGAATCCCAAGAAAACCTAAAATAGAAGAGGAGTACCACCTCTATAAAATCCCACGGGGATTTACATCCTCATGAGGTTGTCGTTTTAGTCCTAATGGATTCAAGTGTCAACAACCCCCTATGTCAACTAATTTTCCCTCGAACTTCCTTAAGTTTGAAGGAAATCCTAGCGAAGATCTAGGTGATGCTGTTATGACATTTAATTTATGGTGCTCATCCAAATCGTTGAAGCATGACTCCATTTAGTTGCATCTATTTCAACGCACTCTGATAGGGGGTTCCTTGAAATGGTATATCGAGCTCTATATCTCAAAGTACACTTACTTTAACAACTTGGCTATGGTTTTCTTAAACCATTTCTAGTTACTAGTAATATACGATGTCAACACTGAGTTGTTGTCCAACTTCAAGAAAATCAAAGTCATCCATATCTCGAATCACATCTAAGAATGGAATCGATGAAAGAGATTGATCAAGGTGAAGGTCCCTCCCACATTTCTACTTGAGTGGTTCCTAAATTCCTTGGTTCCTTTTGTATCCAAAGACATTGTGACATCTGGGGTTTTTTCTAAAGAAGAGCCTATCATGAGAGCCCAACAACTGGATTTGTTTTATTCTCAATCTGATATGTTGTACAAGATTCTTCCGGATCCACCACGATCGACTTTCGACAAGACCGAAAATAATTATGGGCCTCATGTCGATGACATAGTAGTCTCATCACAAAGAAATCCCATAGATTAGTTGAATAACCAGTTACAATAGTTATTGATTCAACATAATGTGGCAAGCCCAACTCCTAGTTCGGTTTCCCCACTATTTATAGAAGTTATTGATTCAATAGAATGTGGCAAGTACAAATCCTACTTCATCTACCCCCGCAATCCAAACCCCAAATGTACACAGTATGCAATCGATGAATCCCATGGGTAACCAACAATCCGAGGGAAAGAGGAAATCTAAAAACAAGAAAGGTAAGAGGGATACGAAGACTGTGAACAATGCTAGTGAGGGTAAAAATGAAAAGATAAAAGTGAAGTTTCTGTGTAATATTTGCATAGACGATTACTTGACTCACCAATGTTCTCGGCTTGAGGAGGCCCAAAATATATTGGCACAACAACAACCTGTTGTGTTAACCAACCCTTTTCGACAAGAGAAATATATGGCTCAAGCTTCCTCATCCACGAATGTGCCTGGGGGAAATAAGGTATCCATCGGGCCTAATACTAATAATGGAGCCACAAACATTTATATGATGAGATCAAATGCTCATATGTAGAATAGAGCTCATAATTATGGAATGTTATAATTTGTTGAGAACGGAAAATAAGTCTCCAACCCACCTTCTCCTCCTCAAATTGAGAATACTGTGGGAGAAACTATGACTCACATCCCTAAGGGTGTGTTTAAGAAGGCTTCGCATAGCCAAAATGCAAGAGCTTCTAATAATTTATCTTTCATGGAATATTTGGCACAAACTCCTTATGAAATGTATGGTCTAGAAGTCGTCCAGATTTTCCCCTCACAGAGGAAAGCATAGTTTTCTTCCTTGGGAGCGGTTGAGACTACTAACTTGGGAATGATTTTTTTTATACTACAAATTCTAAACCTCATCTGCCTCACCACATCATTTTTCATATAGTAGTGGTGTATTCCACGAAATCATTGGCATGGAACATTTTTTCGTACGGTGGTTGATGAGGGTTCCTCGATTTGCGTGATGTTGTTGGAATGTTGAAAGGCATTGACCAACCTATGTTCTCTTCATTTCCCATGTTGCTAACAACATTTTATGACCGATATTTTAGACCACATGTCATAATTCCCTCCTTCCTCATGCATTTGGAGGGAAAAACCATCTGCGTCGAGGTAGAAGTATTTGATGCACCTCTCGACTACAATATCTTGTTAGGATGGAGTTGGACCTATGCTATGACAATGGCTGTATCCACCATTTTTCAGGTCTTATATTTTACTCATGAAGGCCAGATCATAACCATTGATCAGTTATCCTTCTCTCGTTCTGAACCTTCATCAGGGGCATCCATATTCCTGATGATTGACAACCCACAACCAGGTGCATTCAACTTAGGTGTCTAATTGTTTCCATCTCTAATGAAAACTTTTGATTATCCATTACATGCCAATGATGTCAATTTTATTTTGGCTGTCCCTGATCAGCTGAAGGATGTGATCTTTCAAGTAGCTTCTTTCGAACGAGTTACTTTAACGACCCATGGACTTTACCTTCCCCATCAAATTTGATGGAATGGGTAGGGAATCCTGGAATGGCTATGCCCTTATCTGTTGTATAGGTTGTGTACATCATTGTCCAACAAGCCTCAGCTAACCCTGATCCAACACCCCCATAGGAGCTAGACCTCATTCTTGAGCCTATTTGGTCTCGAGACTTTCTTTCCACTCATGATCCTTTGTACATAGTATTTCCCTTTAACGAGGCGATTTTGGAGGCAATGACTGGGCCGGATAGACCTTGGGATGATATTCACCACATATCTTATTTTTTACCTAAGCTTAGAAAAGTAGAGGAAGGAGAGTTCACTACGACCGGGAAAGGAGATGTTTCTTATCATGTTAACCCTCTGGTCATGCACAGAATCTATGCCAAGGGAAACATGGAAATTATAGCTGAAACAATTCCTATCAACATCTATAGAACCCCTAGCATCATGGAAAACATATTCATCGGAGAATATTGTTCCTCAGAGGAGATTCAAATATATATTGAATTATATAAAGAGTTTTGTGATGTTTTTTCCTGATCTTATGAGGCAATTCCAGGAATTGACCCACATATATTTGAACATGAGATTACAACTTACCCTGATGCTAATCTTGTATGGTAGAAGCTTCACCCAGTCAACCCTTTCAAGGCAATGACGATCAACGTTGAGTTAGAGAAACTCATTAAGGTAGGTTTCATTTATCCAGTGAAGTTAACAGAATGGGTGTTGAACCCTATTCCTGGTGACAAAAAAAAAGGTATGATCTGTGTGTGTATGGACTTTCATGATTTGAACAAATCTTTCCCTAATGATAATTTTCCAACCCCATTCATTGATCATGTTTTCAATGAATGTGCAAGATGTGAGGTCTTTTCTTTTATGGATGCTTTTCTCGAGTACAACCAGATTCAGATCAAACCCGAGGATCAACATAAAACAACATTTATATGTCCTTGGGGTACATTCACATACATGAAAATGCCTTTTGTCCTTAATAATGTTGGAGACACTTTTCAGCGAGGGATGTCGTTCTCCTTCCACAAACTCAAACATATATTTGAGGTCTATCTTTATGATCTGGAATCACATTCTCGTAACAGATATGATCATCCCACCCACTTATGACTTATCTTTGAGAGGTGTTTCTACTATCAGATTCTCCTTAATCCGAATAAGTGTAGTTTTTGCGTAACATCAGGTTGCTTTTAGGTTTTTTCATGTCAACTAAGGGGATCATGGTCGATCCTCTGAAGGTTGAGGAAATAGTTCAATTTACTCCCCCGTGCACAATCCCCTAGATTCAAAGTCTTGACACTTTGTGCTTATCGAAACTCACTCAATACTACTACCAGTTTTTCTCCTTTCCAACTCGTTTACGGGCTGGAGGTAGTATTTCCCCTAGAGTTCCAAATTACCTCTCTTAATTTGACAGTGGAACTACTACCCAAAAATACTCCACTTGAAGAGCGCCTTCTATACCTCAAGCAGCTCAATGAGAAGCGTCAAGATGCATCCTTGGATAACAAGGCTCACAAGTGACATGTCAAGTATCGGTATGAGCGGTTTGTTCACCCTAGAGTGTTTTCCAAAGGATATATTGTATTGTTCTATGACCAATATAAATATCCCTTGGGGGAAAGAAAATTCAAAAGGGTGCTTATCAACATGTTGATTTCAAGGGTAATGCTTTATAGAAGCCTATAAATGGGATCTACCTTAAGAAGTATTACACTTAGGCCGGTCACCTGGGAATGAATTCTTATATATAATTCTTAATTATAATTTTCTGTCTTTTTTGGTCCTATGGATGTGTAGTTTATTTTGTTTCTTTTCACTATGGAAGATGTCAAGTGAATCTGAGTTCTCTATTGGGTTCACAGACATTTCTATACGACACACTTGAAGGCTTACTTCTGCAACTTGGGTGATATTCACTCCCTTTGGTCAGTTGATGTCTTCTGGAGGTATTTGTCTTAGAGAATCAACCAATAATGTTACTGAGTACAGTTTAGTAATAGAATTACTACGTGATTCCTTGTCACATGGTATTTATCACCTTCAGGTTTATCTATATGCTCAATTGGTTGTTTCTCAGTTAAATGGAGTATATCGTGTCTACGATCCCACCCTTCACCGACGATTCCTTAGGATACATCTCTTAGAATGCTATTTTGATTATATTAATTATATCCATGTTCCTAGGAGATGTAATCATCTAATTGATACATTGGCTAATCATGTATTAGAATGGCATATTGCTCACACATAAAAGTAATAGCACACACATACACACATATGTAAATACATTTGTACAAAATATTTTATGCATAAGGAAA
>JZKD02S0497615.1:3899-16980 GCA_000966675.3 Picea glauca | reverse complement strand
AGAAACAGTAAAGAAGGAGTCCTGGAGCTCATCCACTCAGATGTATGTGGCTCAATGCCATCCACCTCTCTTAGTGGGTATGTATACTATGTGTCATTTATTGATGACTATTCTCGCGAGACTTGGGTTTACTTCTTGGAATCAAAAGATGAAGTGTTTGGGAAATTCAAGGAAATCAAAGCCTTGATAGATAATCTCTCTGAAAGAAAAATCAAGATACTCAGGTTAGATAATGGAGGAGAATACACCTCAAAAGAGTTTGTAAATTTTGTAGAGATGTCGGGATTAAGAGGGAGCTCACCACTCCCTACAATCCTCAACAAAATGGTGTAGCAGAAAGAAAGAACATAACTATAATGGAAGCAGTGAAGACTATGATCCATGATCAATATATTCCAATGCACTTATGGGCAGAATAAACAAGAACAAAAATGTATGTACAAAACAAATTATCCCATAGTGCACTTGGGTTCAAAACCCCCAAAGAAATGTTCTCCGGAAAGAAACCATAAGTAAGCCATCTCAAGATATTTGGCTGTCCAGTATTTGTACACATTCCAAAAGAGAAGAGAACCAAGCTGGACCCTTCAAGAAAGAAGGGCATATTTTTTGGATACTGTGAGGTCTCAAAGGCCTTCAAAGTTTACATACCAGGTTACCATCATATTGAGATCAATATAGATGCAAACTTTGATGAATATGAAACACTCAAGAAATCAAGAAGATGACAGCTTGAAGAATTATATGAAGAAGAGCATGTAGCTCCCAGAGTTACATAACCGGTTAGGGAAGTAACAGTTTCCCTCAATGATGAGATTCAAGAAGATCATGATATGATACAATCTCAAGAACCTCCCCAGATGACGATCTCTCATAGAAGAAATCCAGCTTGGGCGAGGGAACTTTTTCAATATGGAGAGAAGTATGGTGCCCCAGAAGGAACCATGAGACAAGTCAAAAAACCTAAGCCATTCTCCAGTTATATGGCTTTGATGTGTGATCTCATAGAGAAGGAGCCTACTTTCTTTAAAGAAACCATTCAAAATAAAAAATGGGCAGATGCCATGAATGATGAATACCAATCCATTCTAAAGAATGATGTATGGGAAATAGTTACTAGACCGAAGAGAAAAGACGTGGTGTCTTCCAAATGGTTATACAAGATAAATCATGTTGCTGATGGAAGTATTGAAAAACATAAAACAAGTTTTGTAGCTCATATATTTTCTAAAAAGGAGGGCATTGAATATGAAGAGACATTTTCTCTTGTAGCCAGATACAATTCTATTAGAACCATCATAGCCCTTGTAGCTAAGATGAAGTGGAAGTTACACCAGATGGATGTGAAAACAAACTTCTTAAATGGTGTCATTGAAGAAGAAGTGTATATAGAACAACCTCAAGTGTTTGAGGTTGAAGACAATAAGACACATGTTTGCAGGTTGAAGAAGGATCTATACAGATTGAAGCAAGCTCCTAGAGCTTGGTATGGAAGAATTGATAGTTTTCTGACGAGCTTGGGATTTACCAAGATTAAAGATGATTCTAACCTTTACTTCAATTTTATGAATGATGAGCCTGTTATATTACCATTGTATGTAGATGACTTATTCTTAACCGGAGAAGAAAATCTCATCACTGATTGTAAGAAGAATCTTGTTGCAAAATTTGAGATGAAATACCTAGGCCTAATGCATTATTTCTTAGGTCTTGAGATTTGGCAGAGCCCAGAGAAGATATTCCTTAAGCAAGGGAAGTATGCAGTTGAAATACTGAAGAGGTTTGATATGTTGGAGTGTAAATCCATGAACACACCCATGGAGGCAAAGTTGAAGCTCCTGGTTGACACTTCATTAAAATTGGTTGATGCTACGCTATACATACAGATCATTGGATCATTGATGTATCTAATGAAAACTAGGCCAAATATATGTTTTTCTATGAACAACTTGATTCAGTATCTGAGAGCCTAGACGTGTTCACCTTGTTTCTACAAAACATGTGATGAGATACCTTAAGGGTACGTTGGAATTTGCTCTCTATTATAATGGATATCATGACTTCATAATGATTAGTTATACCTATTCAGATTGGGCTGGAAGTGTTTCTAACATAAATAACACTTTAGGATATCATTTCAGTCTGGGGTCATCCATGAATTCATGTCAAAGTAGGAATCAATATGGTATTGCTCTCATCACAAAAGAAGCAGAATACATTGCTGCATGTTCTACCAGTTGTGAAGCCATATGGCTTCAGAAGTTGTTGACAGGTATATTCAATCTAGAGATGGAAGCCACTATGATGCTATGTGATAACCAGAGTTGCATAAAGATGATGGAGAACCCAGTGTTCCATGATAATTCGAAGCACATATAAATTCAGTATCACTACGTTTGTGATATGGTGCAGAGGGGAGCCATAAAGCTCCAATATGTTGGCACAAATGAGCAGGTTGCAGATGTATTGACCTGTCTCGTGTAAAGTTTTAGCACTTTCAAGACAAGGTCGGTATAGTCCGAAAGGACCTTCCTCGAAATGGGAAGTGATGCTGATGATACTATGGTATCATGACCAATAACATGTAGCTCAGTTATGATTTTATATCCTAGAGGAATGATCATCCCTGGACAGATCCCGAAGGTCCGGTAAGGAGGGTCTGTCAGAGTACCTATACATGTATATGCTAGCTGTGGTCAATAGTGGTAGATCCGTTAGGATTTTTATAATCCTAGGGAGTCTTATGATTCTTGGGCAGATCCCGAAGGTCCGGTAAGGATGGTSTGTCAGAGTACCACATGGTAKCTCCRTTAGGATTTTTATATCCTAGGGAATCTTATGATTCCTGGGAAGATCCCTAGGGATTGTCAGAGTACCACAAAATGTTGTTGATACACCTGCCTCATTATGTGTCCCYATGATGATGATTTTGTTGCTCCAACCTTAGGCTGTGATGATGTTGTTCTCCAACCTTGTRCTGTGATGATGTTGTTGCTCCAACTTCATGCTGTGATGATGTTGCTCCAACCTCGTGTTGTTGATGTTGTTGTTATTGTTTTTATGCTAATTGATGTTGATGTTTTAGGTTCCATMTTCATGCTGTGAACGATGATGATGATKCCATTACAGATCCATACTATGAATGATGATATGATTAACGATGAGAAAAACTTCCAATGATTTATAGATATGCTAGTCAGTGTTCCAGATGCTGTTGATGTCGCTGCCCTCTCTCTCTCTCTTCTGATGATGTTGTAGAATACCCTTCTTGTTAAGGGGGTGTGTTGAAATATTGTAACTACAAAGAATATTCTACTTATTATTGAGCTATTATATTATATATCAATCCCCTTTTGTGGATTGATCATGTCTAGCTTTGTAAAATACCAAATCCCCTTTTTTGGATTGGTCAAACCCTAATTATTATGCTGCTAATTAAGAATTCGGCCCCAAGCCCAATTAAAGTGGTTTTAACCACTAAGTGAAGAGGTCGGCCCTACTTGATGAAGAGAAACCACCCTAGTGCCTGGAAGACAGTATAAATAAGAGTGGAAGGTGCCTCATTAGCTCACTCACTCAAGTCACTCATCTAGTGCACGAGTTTGAATGAAGCTGCAGTTGCCAATTGCTAGAAGAAGGAAGAGAGAGGTGCATTTCTCAGTGTTGGATATTCTCCAGTGTTTGGTTTATTATCTTGGAATTGTATTGGCAATATATATTAAGGAAGTTTTTTCTGGGTTTCCTTCCCCTTGAGGATTTCCCAGGATAAATGTTGTGTATCTTGTGATTTTGTTTCTCTCAGTGATCCTGCATATGCTATTATTGTCTAGTAAATGGAAAATAAACTTAATATTTTCTCTAAATTTAACAAATGTATTGTCATGGAACCCATAGTTGATCGAGTAATAAAAACATGAAGATCAATGTACTTGGAATTAAAACTATCATATATGGATAATACACATCATGCCATATCTAGTGATAGGTTGTATGCCATGTGGTTCCTCATGGTTGAGGATTTATGTCCTTGTGAAATTAGAAACCCCAAAGAATGGTCAAGAAGACCCTAGTTGGTTACAAGTGAATTAACAAATGGGTAAAGTGGTTGTAACAAGAAATTCAAGAAGTCCTAAGAATAAGGAAAGAGGTTACCCAACAAAAGTATAAATACAAATCATGAGACATTCATTCGACACACACACTTACATTGAATATCTATCTTGTGAATGTTATGGTCTAATATTTTGGTCTAGTGGAGAATCCGAGGTTGAGTGCGAGGCAACAGAGAAAGTGCAAAGGAAGAGAGAAATTTTCAGAGTTGCAGAGAGCACATGTTCTGATAAACCCTAAATAGGATTTTTCTCACAGATCAAGCATAGGGTGTCCCACGAGTCACCCCCACGGGTTTCCTAGGGCACGCCACGTGAGGCCCCGCGTGACAGGTAGTCTTCATCCCATGAGGATAAGAAATAAGTGAAGGAGGATGCTTGTTCCTGGTTGTTGAGGACTGAGGTATTGCTACATGTCTGTGTATCAGGATTGGAGGCACTAGGCCAATTACAGATGTACAATATTTGTTACTCTATGTGTTATGAGGTTTCATATTGGTTATATTGTGGAACATGATTGACACAAGACATTATGAGTTTGGGTATATGGATTGAGGCACATATTGGATGTATGATACATGCTGGTTGAGGTATATATGTTGAGGTATATTGCTAGTGCATATCTTGGACATATTGGCACATGATTATGGTAATTGGTTGAGACATATCATGAGTGATATGGCATATGTTTGAGGTACATGGTCTATGGATGATTGGAATATTGTTGATGGTATGGTGCATGGTTAGAGGCATATGTTGGCGTTCTTGGTAGATTATTTGGTGAGGTACTTCATTGTTGATATCCTATGGTATATGGTGTATGACATGATTGAGTGATATGGTATATGGTTGAGATGTATCGTTGATACATGGTTTGGTATAGATTTTATGGTGCATGGTTGATGCACGGTTTGGTACAGGTGTTGGTGCACGATTGATGCACAGTTTGGTACAGGTGTTGGTGCATTTTTTATGCACGTATTTTGGAACAGGTTGCAGTACATAGTTGATGCTTGGTATGGTACATGCTTTGGTACATGGTTGAGACACATATCCGGTGATGGTATGTTCTTGATATTGGTACATGCTTGGTAGAGGCAAGGGTTGGTTATATTGAACATATAGTTGAGAGGTGGCCTTAGTAAATGATCCATGTGAGAGGATTTGGTTGAGTATCGGTGATAGTGACATGTTAACAAGTTACATGTTGATGTGACAATGGTAGTGATGATGACACTGGTAGTGATAGTGGATGTGACAATGACAATGATTATGGTAGTGACAATTGGTCTACACTTATATTTCAGGGCGATAGGATGGGGAAAGGAAAGGGGTTCGTAGCCTCCTTCCGGTTGGTGTTGGAGAACATAGGGAGTTGGAGCTTCCTTCAGGTTGGATCCTGATAATGAGGGGGTTGAAACCTCCTTCTGGTTGGAGCCAGAGAATCCAGGAAGTTGTAGCTTCCTTCAATTTGGTTCCTGTAAATTGGGGGTTGGTGCCTCCTTCCAGTTGGTGCTATAAAATTGGGAAGTTGGTGCTTCCAATGAATGTATTCTTTGATATATAAGAAAACATTCTGTGGTTTTCTCCCATTTGGGTTTCTATGTAAATTTTGGTGTACTATGTACTTAATGTGATGTTTTTGATGTGATGATGCTTATGTTTATATGCTCATGATATAATGATCATATACTATTTATTAAGTTGAATTTTATATATTGTGGTTAAAGGTGGTAAAAGTGATCATAATGATTCACCACCACCCCTCTCAATATTCCAACAATTAGTATTAGAGCAGGTCCTTAAAGAAAACAATTTAACCACTGGAAGGATGATCATGGATTACACTGAGAATGGAGCACCAAAATTCAATGGTCAAAATGGTATGGACTATGAGATATGGAGCAAAAGAATGAAATAATTTTTATAGGCACATGGATATGATGTCTGGAAATTAGTGGTTACAGGATGCACCGCTACAAAGAATCCAAAAACAACAACCAATAAGGAATTTAAAAGAAACAACAAATTAGCAATGGATTTGATATGGGAATGATTACCTGATTTGATAAGAGAAAAGGTTGGAAAATGTTCATCATCTAAAGAAATTTGGGATAAGTTACATAATCTCTACTATGAGGAATCGTCCATCACAAAGCCAGAGAATGCTAAAGAAGGTGCTAGAACAAAACAAGAATAAAGATGCTCATAATGTCAGACAGATTCAAAAGAACAAGATTGTGAAAAAGGAACAATAGACCTTGAATAAGAGTTTATCAATGGTTTAGACGATTTGACAAAAGAAAGGAAGAAGAAAATATGTTTTAAGGAACAATTAGTCAAGAACAATTCTCAAGAAAGTTCCTAAGAATCCCAACAAGTCATCGTAAAATTGAAAGCTCAAATAGAAGAATCCATAAAGATTTAAGAAACATACAAAGGTTAGATGGAAGAAAAGAAGTATTTGGAAGATGATATAGTAGCACTAAGAAAGGAAGCAATGGAAAAGAAGCCGTGTTTGGAAGTTGAATGAAAAAAAAGAATAGAAAAGAGAAAATGTTTTGACAGATCATATTAAGGAAATAACTGAGGAATTACATCAACTCGAAGCATAATTTGGTCAAGAATAAAGAAAACTTGAAAATGAAATCATCTCCTTGAATATCCAACTTGAATAAGAAAAGAGAACAAAATAAGTAATGAAGAGTCAGATGATGAATAAAGAAGAAGAGGTTTAGAAGATTGAAGAATACGTTGTCACATTGGGAGCCAAAATTGTCAAGCTCAACAAGAATGATGAAGAGACATAAACATCCACATCATCAGTAGAGAATGTTGAAGAGAAGCAATCTAGGTTGCCAAAAAAGAAGAATGAAGAAAGAGTAAGAGTTATGCAGAAGTACTGAAAGGAAGGAATCATGGTCAGCCATAATCAAAGAAAAATGATAGAGATACATCTTCAAGAAGATCCTCCGCATTCAAGACACAAAGAAGCTTCAATCAAGATCATGATCAACCAAGGCAGTAATTCAGAAGAACTAAACCACAAAGAAAACCATTCACTCCCGTGTATGCAAAATTATTTTATGGTCATTATTTTTATCGTACAAACTTTCGACATAAAGTTGCATATTGCAGGGCTTATGGTAGAAATGTTCAAGCAAGAAATGCTTATGTAGCCCCACACAATATTGAATTTTACAAATGGAACAACTATGGTCACATAGATCGTGATTGTAGACGCACAATGGATACTTCCTTGAGAAAGAACACTGATATCATAGATAAGAAGGTTTGGAAAAGAAAACAAGAACATGTACGAAAGATTTAATGAATGAAGGACACCCATAAGTCATACTCGCAGGATTGAAAATAATACGAGATGAAAAAAATCTATAGGGAAAAAGGAATATGTTAGATACAAGAATGTTTAGAGAAGAAATGAAAAACAAGAAGAAGAAGTGAATAAAAAATAAGTCCTAGAGATCGCAAGATTTGCAGTAGTGCGTGAAAGAGAAGAAGAGTAGGTGAATACAGTGTTAAATTTTTGTCTCAAGTAGTTAAATAGATTAATGTTATTTTACTTTAAACAATTAGCTCAATAACTACATATAAAGGATTACTAAAAGAATGACATCCATAACATACACAAGATTTACCCTGGGAAAACCCCAACAAATGTCGTCAATATAGATTCAATAACCAAGAACAACGCGTTTCTCCAAGAGAAAAATAAAAAAGAAGATGATCCTTCTCAAACCCTTGACTAGGGAAGATTAGTGCACCACATAAACAAGGTAAACTCCAAATATAGACTAATATTCTCCACAAGATCACCTCCTAGCTGCAACAACATCTCCCTCTAAGACTTGCACACTTCTCTTCTTGACTAGAAAACTTGTGTTGTGTGTTCTACAAATGAGGTGCTAGCCTCTCTTATAAATAGCAGTTGGCCATCCTAAAATTAAGTTTGGGACGACTTGACACTTTATATTTCTATTTTAATTTTTACTTGTCAAGGCACAATAAGGCTGACTTTTACTAAGGAAAAAGAGGGTTGAATTAACAAATAATATTCTTTAGGGTTTTGTCTTGGTCAAATACAATATGAATATAATAAGAATATCTTCCAAAGATAGTCAAACTTCAACACTCCCTATTATCAAGGAAGGTATTCTTCTTGTCATAATCTTCATCACTGCTTCTACGCTTCTACACACCTGGTCATTGTCTTGTTGTCAATCATAAATCTATATGTCATAGGAAGTTATGCACTTTCACTGGAGTAGCGTACCAACCTTTGTTGGAGTAGAATACCAACTTGTGTTGGGGTAACATACCAACTTGCGTTGGAGTAGCATACCAACCTGCTTCGGGGTAACATACCAGCCTGCGTTGTAGTAGCATACCAACCTGTGCTGGGGTAACATACCAACCTATGTTGGAGTAGAATACCAACCTACACTGGGGTAACATACCAACTTGCATTGGAGCATCATACCAACTTGCGCTAGGGTAACATACCAGCCAGCGTTGGAGTAGAATACCAACCTGCACTGGGGTAGCTCCCACTACTGGGGATCACATAACTTCCCGCTATTGGGGAACACATCACTTCCCACTACTAGATAACACATCACTCCCTCTCATGAGGACAAATCCTTCTAGACTAGACTAATCTTGTCTCTCAGGTACTCAAAATTCACTCTCAATAGAGGTTTATTCAACAAGTCTGCTACCTGATCATCGGTAGGAATACAATGGCGATTTATTGCTCCCTTATGTACCATCTCTCAGATATAATGGTACTTTATCTCAATATGTTTGGACCTGTCATGGCACACTGGGTTTTCTGAAAAATTAATGCAACTATGGTTTTCAAAAACTATATAGGTCACCTCCAAATCAAGATCAAACAATCCTGTAATCAACTTCTGAAGCCACACTGCTTCGCCACAAGATGAACACACTGTTACATACTCTGCCTATGCAGAATTGAGCACCACACAAGTCTTCTTCCTACTAATCCACGAGATCGTAACTGATCCCAAACTGAAGCAACATATGAATGTACTCTTCTAGTCAGTGACACTGCCTGCCCAATCTAAATCTGTGTAGCCCTGCAATCTTATCTCACGATTCAAGATATATCTAATTCCATAATCAATTATACCCTTCAGGTACCTCATCAGATGTTTTTCCATAATCAGGTGAACATGTCTAGAATCAACCATGTACTGACTCAATGTGTTCACTACAAAACATATATCTAGCCTCATTTTCATCAAGTACATTAACAAACCAATTGCCTATATATGGTGGAATCCGCGTTTTCTAAATTTGTATCACACAAGAAATTCCAGGTTCGCCACCATCGGTGTAGATATGGCCTTATAGTCCAACATCCAGAACCTCTTCAAGATATCTATTGCATATTTTCCTTGATTAAGGAAAATCCCATCTGGTCTCTGCCATACCTCCAGAACTAAGAAGTAATGCATCATGCCTAGGTCCTTCATCTTGAACTCTGCAACAAGCTTCCTCTTACTCTCAGTGATGAGCTTCTCGTCTCCTGTTAGAAATAGGTCATCCACATATGGCATTAATATCACTGGTCCACCATCCACAACCTTGAGGTATAGGTTGGAATCTACTTTACTCTTGGTAAATCCCAATCTCATCATGAATTTGTCTATTCTACCGTACCATGCTCTGGGTGCTTTCTTAGGTCCATACAAATCCTTCTTCAATCTTCAGACATGAGACTCCTTCTCATGTATCTTGTGGATACTCTGAGTATAATTCTTCTGACTACTGGAGCAAGTATCTCGTCATAATATTTTCCTTCTTACTGGGAGAATCTTCTAGACACAATTCAAGGTTTGTATTGTTATCTGCAACATGCTTGATATGGTATTTCAATATTGTAAGTCACCACCAAATTCCTTTCTGGTCTCAAAGAAAAATCTAAATCCCATTCCTTCTGACTAGATTCATTCTCTATCACTAAAACAAGGTCTAGTGAAGCAAGGGAATCCTCCCAGGAGATCTCACATCTACTAGAAGTCTTTGAAGCTACGATCTATCCTCCTCAACCCATGTCATCCGTCTGTCAATTCTGGAGGATTCCTCTTTATTCCATTTGAACCTGAGGAGGAATACTTTCTAAATAAAATTCTCTAAGCCACTGAATCTTTCTGAGATTAGGCTCACTTTGAGTCTTCATGCTCCCTCTAAAGCTTGATTTATTCTTGTTGATGATTTCAGCTATGTGAGACATTCTCCAGCTTACAAACCTGTGAGATATGGATCATTGCAACCATGTGAAGATATTCTCCAGCTTACAAACCTGAGAGAAAGATCCTGAAGAGGGTATGTGGTTACTACTTGAGACAGAGATGGAACATAGAGATGACCTCCTCCATTCAGAGAGTTGTGAAGGAATCCAGATGACTATCCAATGGGAAAGGCAATCTGTTGAGTTAGACGTACCTGTGGATGAGAACAAGGTGAACGTGTGAAATCCCAAAAGTGTTGGGTGCATCGTCATGAGAACATAAATGAAGATTGTTGAAGGAAAATCTCCCTACGGACAGGTAGATCTCCTCAAAGAGCTAGACTCTTAACTCTAAGACAGAAAGTGCTTATCATGGTCACCGACTTCCTTTTAGATCTAGTTGGACTAGTGTGTGAGAAGGAAGGAGAAAAGAAGTACCTTTTACCGGTGTTTGTCCCTGCATGCTCCAAATTGAGATCCAATATTTCACTCCTCGATAAGCCCTGTAGACAAAAAAAGTACGACCACTTCCTACTCTATCAAGATTAGTCAGAAATAGGTCTATCTACTAAAGAGACAAATTCATGTGAGATTGAACATGAATTAGAAAGAAACAGGCCACGAAAATTATATTAATGAAGACAAAACATTGCTTACAACCATAGATGAATTGCGGCAGTTTCGTCAAGTCCTCCTTGTCTACCCCTTGCTCAAAATATCCACGATATGAATGACGATAGCTTCACTAATTTCTCCCTATGAGATCATAGGTCTCTTGCTCCCAAAACATATCTGTTCCAACACCACTTATAAGATCATAAGTTGGGTGTGATTCTCCCTTTCCAGACCCCTTTCACCATTAGAAAGCTTGCTTATATAGCCTTGGAGAGGCTTTAACCACTTGATATATCCTTGGGGAAGTTGAGGATTGGCCTCCTTCAGTTGAGGATGTGCCCTAAGATCATGGATGGACTAGGGATTCGAATCCAACTTCCTTCCAAGAATGAAAATATCCTTCCCCCATTCATCTCAACAACTCAAATGCTGTCTAGAATAGGTAGCTCTCCCTCAAAAGGGCCATCAGAGCGCTACAATTCTCCCCAGTAGGCTTAAGGGGGGCACCAACGCTCCTAAAGACACCAACGCTCCCTCAAAAGGGCCAAAGGAGCTTTATAACGCTCCTAGACAGTGTAAGGGGGAGCACCAGTGCTCCCAGAAGAGGTATAGGGGAGCGCTCTCCTCCAAAAGCTTAGTTTTTTTAGTGTTTTCAGATGGCAAAAGGTTCATGAGCCTGCTGACTCATTTCTCCTCTTCCAAATCAAATGTTTGAGGTGTTTTAAGTGTCCTTCTCATGTCGTTATAGGCACAACATAGGCATCATGGCAGTATGCTTTGCTTAACATTTGCGACACTTGTGAATCAATATGCGACACTTGCGACAGTTGTGAGCAACATGCGACACTTATAACAACGAGTAATGTTGATGTGTAACAGATTGCCCCCCAAAGTATGAAGTTAGAATATGAGAACTGATAACTGAAATGATTTGTAGACTTTCAAGCAAGGGTATAGACGCGGAGAACCTGACAGAAGCTGCAAACAAACATCCAACAAATATTATGACATGTTTCAAAACCCAAGGCATGCATACCTATGCTTGGGTGATCAAGACTTGCAAGATATGGCCGCCATAAAATACACTACGAATCCATAATTGTATTGATAAAAAGGTATAGCCACCGAAGATACAATGTGGATCTATACTCTGATGACCTGAACTGATCGTAGCCACGAAGAATACACAGTGGATCTATGAGACGACAAGACATAGCCACGACCAATTACAAAGTGGATCTATGTAACAATATATATGTCATTGTTCAAGAGAAACTCCTACGCAACCTGGGAAAAATACATATCAAAGTGATCACTCAACCCAGGGTCTTCTTACCAATCCCAATGTGGTACGAATCTAACCATGTGAATAGATGTCCTGATGTCGAACATGGCAGAAACCACTTGATTACCGGTCAATGGTGTAAACCGTTAACAAGCGTGAGGGAGATCACCATTAATGTCAATGATTCCCAAGGTACCCTAGTACATTCAAACGAATGTGAATGGATGAGCTGGAGTCGAACATCCGTGGAATCATCCAATCAGAGGTCAATGATGTAAACCCACTGTCGAATGTGAGGAGGCCTGCCATTGAGGCATGAAGGTCCCAAAGTACTAACTGGTTTCTAAGCCTAATTCCTAGATAATGTGTTGAAGTCGATAGGAATAGGCTCGTCGAAGGAGGGCCTTGATGTATCCCCCATCAACGACACGAAACAGACATAGAGATGTAATTGGTAGATCAAATGAACATGGAATGACATGGGATTTGAGACAAGATATTTGTGATGGATGACTCTAGAGGTGAATACTTCCCTTGAACACTGAGGCACGAGAGAAAAAATGTGACATGGACCAAAACTTGATGATGTAGTGGATGCTGTGAATTACGTTAGGTGACCCAAAGGAGTGAAAGAAACTCAAAGGATTGGCTTAGTGCAGAGGTTCAGCGGATTATAATGTGTGCAAATGACAAAGTGCCATGTTCAAGGGCGACTCTAAGAATTACTTGGTAATGTTCTCAAGAGACTGCTTGGCTTGCTTCTTTCAAATTTTCCCCCATCCAGATAGACGAGTA
>JZKD02S0497593.1:0-16980 GCA_000966675.3 Picea glauca | reverse complement strand
AAAAAAAAATCATCCTTCAATGCTTCTCCTATAATGTCTTCCCTCACTCCTCCATATTGTCCATATACAAAATATAAGGGAGAAGGTGGAAACTATCTAAAACACGTTTCAATGGAGACTTATTGGTAGAAGTATGAACTGCTTTTTTATAAGAGTGTTGAATATAAACTAATTTTTTGTCTTGGGTCCTTAGTTGCTTCTAATTGTAACCCCTCAAAAGTTGAACTAATGTAATGTTCACTACTGTCTTCCCATTTGAATATGGATGGAAAGAAATTGATCTCTTCAACTTGGTGTACATCTTCTCCCAAAGTGTAGTCCAAAAGGAACTTAGAAATATAGTATCTCTATATGAGATGATTCTCTTTGGTATCCCAAAGTTCACCTAGACCTTTTCAAAGAGCATGTTTACTGCATATTTTCCCTTGATGGTTGTTTTACAAGGCACAAGAAGGCACATATTTCTAAATCTATCAACTACCACAAACATACGATCATGTCCCTTCCTATTTCTTGGAAAACTACGTACAACATCCAAGAATATTCTGTCCTAAGGTATAGTAGGCATATGTAGGGGATGGTATAAATCTTTATTTTTGTTATTGGGCTTGCTAATACAAAAAATCATGCATCCTCTAATAAACCAAGCTACATCTTCTTACATTCTAGGCCAATACACATACCATTGTAAGTTGGAAATTTCCTTCCCAACACCAAAATTCCTTGCAACTTTGGAGGCATGAACCTCTCTGATATGATGCAATCTTTCACCTTAAGGAACAAAAATCTTGTTGATTCATAAACGGTGGGCCTATGGCCTTTCTATTTCTTCAAATGGATCCTCTGCATAATTAGATTTTTTTATTTTTGGTTGAAGAACATTCTCTATTGGTATATCTAGTTAATTTCTTTTTTGGTGTCAAGTGATAAATAACAATGGATATAATGCTTGGCACTCCATTCAAACACTCCTAAATCTATTTGCAACCTAATATCAATTCTTCACTCTTTACAAATGTATAGTCAGATCATATATATTTTCTATATGTATGGGAAGTGAGGCAAATAGAAAGCACTTACCAAAGGAAACACACATCATTGGGGGGGTTTGGTTGTAAGTGAGTTTCTAGATGGAGAATACAATGCAATTTATAGCTGGGAGTCAATTTTTTTTCTAGTGCTCTAGTGGGTATGGTTCACTGATTAAATATAGTTTATTTTGATGCAACTAAATGCCTCAAAACCCACACAAAGGGTGTGCTACAAATTAGGACTATGGGATATGATTTCCACAACGATCAAACCAACTAGCATTTTGAATTTAAAAATAGTGCTTAAGGAATGTTTAATACATAATCCAATGATCAAAGAGTTAAGAAAATTCCATGGGAAATTACACAAATTTCACATTTATAGGCTCGATAACAACATAGGGAAATCATTTTTTTTTAATTTGGAAATTTGGAGTTGCAGTGGTTTAATTTCTAGTTATATTAGAAGGCATGAGAGTATTGAAGATGTTTTCCAACCAACATATAAGTAATTATATGCTATGAAAATTAATTGGATAGCTGTGAGCTATACCCAAAGAAGGAGAATATGGGCAATGTAATAAAGCCAATTTTATAGTTAGACTCAAATCGTTGCTCTTCAATTCACAAGAGGGATTTTTAGAGTGATTAAGTACATAAGTATGAAATAGATTTACTTTAGGAAATTAACAAAATTATTATATATCTCAAGTCATTTGGGTTCATCAAAAATCCAAATGAGTGCACACATATCATTTCATACTAGTGAAAAAGAAAACAAGGAATAGATTCAAGTGATAAGGGGTAGCAAGAGTAAATACCACCATAATAGATTAAGCAAGTAGAGAACTCGATCACACACCGAAAACAACATAATTTTTTATCCTAGAAACCCAACAATTAATGAGGATTTATTAAGCCTGGGAGATAAATACAGAGGGGTGAGCTATACACAAATTTTGTGAATTTTTACTCATTGACAATTCAAAATTGTAGATGACCATGGCTTCAAGGAACCTTCACTCATCATGGAAGGCTCTTTAAATACTTCATCCACTAATCTTCAAGTAGGTTTTCCTCTTCAAGCTCTCATTTATGCTACTATCCTCCTAGGTTCTCCTTGCACCTCCCTTGTTGATGATTCTTCATTATAGACTTCAGTTTTAATGGGATGCCTTTGGAAGGCCAACTATCACAATGGTTCACTTCCAATTCCAATTTTGCTAATAAAAGACAAAGTGAAATAAAAATAAACAATTGGATGCCTATTACAAATTTACAAGAGGTTTGGCAAGGATCCAATTCGGATCACTTGTCTATATTGTAGAGAAACCCATCCTAGATATGATAGTAATACTTATTGTAACATCCCCCATCTCAACCATGGAACATTAATTACGAAAAAACACATAAAAACAAAATTTTATTCCACTATCTAGATTCCCGTAGCTTACCAACTATGATTTTAACACATTTTCAACTAAATTATAATACCCATAATTAAATGCATATACATCACTCTAAATTACCATGAATGAAACTAATAACTCATTCACAACAACAATTAACCATTCACATATACACAGTTAAGCATAACAATTAAATTCATGGAATAACTCAACAAATAGATAAACACTTATCTTTTATAAAATGTTTGTGGAACCAACTGCTTGGGAAGGACGTTCCACCCAAGCATAGACCTGATGTTCCAAATATAAACAACAATTAAACCCTGATATAGGGCAAGGAATCCACAAAAGAAGGGTGTTTCTCATAGTCCCCTCAAAACTCCATATCACGCAACCCACTAGTTTTCTCCTATGACTATCTTAAAATTCCTCTAGATTTCTTCCTCTTGACCCGCCTAACCCAAGGAATGTACCCCTTCATTTATCTCATTCCATCACACTTCCCATTAATTTATCAGTGTCTCTTTATCTTAGGTAGCTACAAATCTCTCTGTTATGAACTTAAGGGAACTCATTGCCAAGAAAACCATGAGCAAAAACAACAACAACCACTTCTTGATACAGTGCAACTCACCCAAGAGTTCTCTCTTGAGGCCTAACAACCTAGCTCTTCAATTTGTAGCTCAAAAATGATCCAAAAACACTCCAACATGCTCCATAATTCACCCACCCTTGATGTTCCAGCTCCCAAGCTCTTCTCCCCTCTTCTCTACTTTCTGTTCATGTAAAATTGAATGTGTAAAACTGGTCGTTACTACATGTATGGATTTCCTCTCCTTTCCCAAGATAGTTAACTTCTCACTCTACCCAATGTTGATTATACTTCAACCCCATGCTCTCCAATAACCACGGGGTGTGAATCTCACACCCACCCTATGACAGATATTCAATAATTGGTATACACAGTCAACCTGAAAATATAATTTTTTCCCAAATGATAATAAACTTCATAAATGTGGGTTTGAATTAATACCCATAAATTATTTCCCTTTGGACCCCTCTTGGGAACTCTCTTGGAATTTCCTCTCTCTTGTGGATTAATCAATCCCCATCTCTATCCATATCCCAACCAATGGTATTACATTATATTTATTTACAATTCAGGAAATACATCTTGCATTTACATTACTTGACCATAGCGACATTTATATCTACATTATGCATTAATTTAACCACGGATTATAGTGGGGATGTTACAACCCCCCTTGCCTACAATTGTGCATCGTCATTGATGCACCACACCATGCTGAAATAAACACACACACACACATACACACTCACACATTTACATAAAAATAATTAGAAAAATAAATAAAATTTTGTAATCTTTTACCCTTCAACAATAGTCCCAACCATAATCCCTCGTTCTTCTCAACCTGCTAACCCAAAAGAATGCGCCCACTTCACTAAATTCATTCCATCGAGCTACACAATTCTTTTATCAGATATATCAACATAGGTGACCAATAATTTCTGAGATGTGGTTCTGTTAACTAGCTGCCCAAAAATGGATTCTTGCATTTTCAACTTTTATTTTGTTCAAAATTGGAAAAATTTTGTGGGTATTCTTCCCACATGGTTTCTTCATGCTCCCATGTTGCATATTCAAGACTGTAATATTTCCATTTAACTTTTACCAACCCTATGGATTTGTTTCAGAGAACTCTGACTTTCTGATCCAGGATGCGTATTGGTTCCACCCAGAAATCCCCTTCATTTTCAACCTAGATCATAGTGAAATCAATTATGTGTTTAGGGCTAGGCACATATTTTTTTAATAATGACAGATGAAATACATTATGCACTCTCATGGATGTAGGAAATGCTAGCATGTATATAAATCACCCTATCTTTTCTAATATTTCAAAAGGCTCACAATATATTGCTTCCAACTCCGGGTAACGACCCAACCTTATTTAACTTATTTTTTCTTTAACTCTTAGGAAAACATGTTCCCCCACTTTAAAATCTCTAAAAAAATATGTTCTTGTTTGCATAACTCTTTTACCTATCCTGGGAAGACTTTAAATTCTTCCTGATCCTTATGATCTTCTCTTCCATTTCCTTTAACAAATCTGGCTTAATGGGGGCTCTGTCTACTGGGTTATCCCAGCTCACTGGTGTGTTACACTTCCTGCCATACAAAGCTTCAAATGAAATAATTTTTAATGAGGCTTGATACCCATTATTAAAAGAAAAAACTGTTAAGTGAATATAGTCTTCCCATTTCGATCACTAGTCCATCACATACATCCTTATCATGTATTCAATTATCCTATTGGTCCTCTTTGTTTTCCCATCTAACTCGAGGTGATATTCCGTACTAATATTCAAATTTGTCCCAAATCCTTTGAACAAACATTTCCAAAATTTGGATGTAAACTCAGAATCCCTGTCTGAAACTATTTCCTTAGGCACTCTATGTAGCCTGGAAACTTCCTTCATGTAAATCTCTGCAATGTTTTCCACCTTGTGTGTTGTCTTCATAGGAATAAAATGTGATGCCTTAGTCAATTTATCCACCACTACCATGATGGAATCATGTTGCTTCCTTGTTCTGGGTAGATTTGTAATAAAACATATTGTAACCACTTCCCACTTCCATTCTGACATGGAAAATGGTTGTAGCAATCCCACTGGATGTCTGTGCTATTTTTTCACGTTTTGACACTCTAGACATCGAGCTCTGTAGACAACCACTTCTTTCTTCATTCCTAGCCAAAAGTATTGGCTCTCTACACCTGTAATGGATTTCTTATATCCTGGGTGCCCAAGATATGGCACATTGTTCATTTCCCTCAGCACTATATTTTTCATCTCCATGTAATTTGGGACATACAACTTTCCTCTGTACAAGAGGATTCCATTCTCTTTTAATTCATAATCTTTAAATTTCCGCTATAAATGGCCTTGCTGCAATTTTTCTTTTATTTGCAAATAATGTTGATATGAATTCGATGCTTCGAGAATTTTTTCTTTTAAATATGTTATGTACATGCTGATGGTTGAAATATGCACTTCATGAGCTCTTCTTTTGAGTACATCAACCACTAGATTTTCTTTTCCTTTTGTAAGTTTAATTTCGAAGTCATACTCACTAAGAAATTCCAACCACCTAGTTTTCCTAGCATTTAATGTTGGTTGTCCAAATAAATGTTTCATACCACAGTGGTTTGTTCTTAGCTCAAATATCTTCCCCATAAGGTATGTCTCTACATTTTTAATTCATGTACAATCGCTGCTAACTCTAGATCATGAGTAGTGTAATTTGTCTCATGCTCTTTTAATTTTTGGGACTCATAACATACAACATGATCTTTTTTACTGAGAAATACACCACACCCTTCCTTGCACACATCTGTGCAAACTAAAACTTCTTCATCTGGATATGCAATCTTTAATATGGGTGCACAAGTGTCAAAATAGTTTTCAACTATTAGAAACTTTCTTCACATTTTGGAGTCCATTCGAACTTCACTCCCTTAATACCTTTATAACCATTCTTAGATGCCCCTCATGCTCCTCTTCATACTTAGAGTATATGAGAATATCATCTAAGAAAACAATTACAAACTTGTCTAGGTACTCCCTAAACCCTCCATTCATTAGATACATAAAAAAAACTGGGGCATTTGATGGTCCAAATGACACTACTTTGAATTCATAATTTTCATACCTTGTTCTAAATGTTATCTTACCAATATATTATTCTTTTATCCTCACTTGATTATAGTCTAACCTCAAGTCAATATTGGAAAATATTCTTGCACCTTTCAGCTAATCAAATAAGTCATCAATCCTTGGCAAGGAATATTTTTTTATTTATAGTGACCTTATTCAGTTGTCTGAAAGCAATACAAAACCTTAAGGTTCCATCTTTCTTCTTCACAAAAAGAACTAGGGCTCCCCAAGGTGACACACTTGGATGTATATACCCCTTCTTCAAAAGTTCTTCTAGTTGCCTCTGCAAATATTTCAATTCTAGTGTGCCCATTCTATAAGGAATCTTGGACACTGGGGTAACACCTGTCACTAAATCAATAGAGAAATCAATGTCTCTGTTTGGTAGAAATCCCTAGATCTCCTTAAAAACATCTTCAAAATATCTCAAGACTTGATGGTCTTCAATACTTTCCACTTTATCACTAGCTGCCTCTTCCACATGGGTTGGAAAAATTTGATATCCCTTCCTAAAAATCTTTTTCAGCTGCATGTCTGAAATTTCTCTAACAACTTCAACTCTTGGAATGCCTTGAATCTTTCCTTGTTTCCCTTTCTCATCAAGACAAGTTATTGTCTTGTTGTAAAAATCTAGTAGGGTAACCCACTATTTTTTTTGTATTTTGGCCTTTTCATCCTTTCTAAAGTCAACATACTTCAACAATTCAAAGAACCTCTTCTCATACTCATCCATTTTCATGCTTCCCAACTTGAGTTCAAAGAACTCTTTCATCTTCCTCTCATAGTAATTCTCAGACAAATATTTCTCTTGGAAATATCCTTTGAAATGCCTCCATGAGACCCTCTTCTCATCAACATGCTTGGCTTTCTTAAGATGATCCCACCACATGGATGTATTTCCTTGCAAGTGGTAGCTAGAAATTATTGTTTCTACCTTGGAGGGCTAATCATGTAGCTGTAAATATTTTTTCATTTCTAAAAACCATGCCTTATCCTCTTCTCCCTTCCTATGCTCACCATTGAAATTTGGTGGCTTAATATTCTTGAGTTCACCTTACAATATGTCTCTCTCATGCCTTCTGATCTACCTCCTGACATGGGACACACTTGGGATGCTCCTTTTCCTTGAACTAGCATGATCTCTCCTAGTGTATTACTTTGGGGAATGATGACACCTTGTCTTACTCCTTGACTTCCTATTATTACCATTCCCATCCCTTCCACTATGGGATTTGGATGCTGTCAGTTTTCTATCACTAGTTTCTTTCTTGGTTCTAGAGTCCTTCTTGGCTTGTTTCTGCAACATTTTTAAGCTCTGAACACTCCTCCTGATCCTTCATGATCTTTTCATTATCATCTCTATAGCTCTACACTTCTCTATGCAGGATTCTCATAGTTACAAGATCCTGCCTGCCTCTTCTTCCATTTGATTTAGTCTCATCATTCACCATGCTGACATGCAAACCTCTAAATTCCTCCTCATGGTTGTAGGAACCTTTGGCATCTTCCATTATTGTTGTTATCATATAGAAACCAAACTAATTCTATGAACCTCTAATTCCAAAGAATATGGGCATGCAAACAATTTTTGTTAGATGAGAATAAATACACACACAATTCACAAACGAATAAATAAATTTGTTTTCCCTTTAATGCCATAATTCATCTTATTTTCATTTTACTACAAGATTTTTTACTCAAATTAATTTTCTGGGTTAATAGATGGATTCTCCTCCTCAAGGCCTTTCCATCGACCATTTATTTTCCCAATTCTAAGTTTCGAGCATAAAGTTATGGTCTTCAGAAGTTTTGACGATTTTCCCTTTCTAACCCTGCATATTACAAGTGTCCTCTTTCTATCCCAACACATTTTTAGATACCAAAAAAAAAAATATGGCTCCATATCTAACTTCTATATTCCATGATTTTTCCATAGACTACTCCTGCGCCCCAAACTGATTCTTGAGCTAGGAGTTAAGCCCTCTAAAAGAAATCTGTTACTAAATTTACCCTTGACTATTTTGGCCATAGCTCCCTCATACAAGCTCCGTTTGGAGAACAATTTATCTTGATATAAATATTTCTCCAAGATCTATCATTTTAGATGTAGAAAATTGTGTCCTGGAAGGACACACAATTTCATACAAATTTGATTTTCTAAAAACGATGTGTAGGCCCTCAAAAATTCCCTACAAGATGAAGACCTTCAAAAACTNGACTTATTGGTAGAAGTATGAACTGCTTTTTTATAAGAGTGTTGAATATAAACTAATTTTTTGTCTTGGGTCCTTAGTTGCTTCTAATTGTAACCCCTCAAAAGTTGAACTAATGTAATGTTCACTACTGTCTTCCCATTTGAATATGGATGGAAAGAAATTGATCTCTTCAACTTGGTGTACATCTTCTCCCAAAGTGTAGTCCAAAAGGAACTTAGAAATATAGTATCTCTATATGAGATGATTCTCTTTGGTATCCCAAAGTTCACCTAGACCTTTTCAAAGAGCATGTTTACTGCATATTTTCCCTTGATGGTTGTTTTACAAGGCACAAGAAGGCACATATTTCTAAATCTATCAACTACCACAAACATACGATCATGTCCCTTCCTATTTCTTGGAAAACTACGTACAACATCCAAGAATATTCTGTCCTAAGGTATAGTAGGCATATGTAGGGGATGGTATAAATCTTTATTTTTGTTATTGGGCTTGCTAATACAAAAAATCATGCATCCTCTAATAAACCAAGCTACATCTTCTTACATTCTAGGCCAATACACATACCATTGTAAGTTGGAAATTTCCTTCCCAACACCAAAATTCCTTGCAACTTTGGAGGCATGAACCTCTCTGATATGATGCAATCTTTCACCTTAAGGAACAAAAATCTTGTTGATTCATAAACGGTGGGCCTATGGCCTTTCTATTTCTTCAAATGGATCCTCTGCATAATTAGATTTTTTTATTTTTGGTTGAAGAACATTCTCTATTGGTATATCTAGTTAATTTCTTTTTTGGTGTCAAGTGATAAATAACAATGGATATAATGCTTGGCACTCCATTCAAACACTCCTAAATCTATTTGCAACCTAATATCAATTCTTCACTCTTTACAAATGTATAGTCAGATCATATATATTTTCTATATGTATGGGAAGTGAGGCAAATAGAAAGCACTTACCAAAGGAAACACACATCATTGGGGGGGTTTGGTTGTAAGTGAGTTTCTAGATGGAGAATACAATGCAATTTATAGCTGGGAGTCAATTTTTTTTCTAGTGCTCTAGTGGGTATGGTTCACTGATTAAATATAGTTTATTTTGATGCAACTAAATGCCTCAAAACCCACACAAAGGGTGTGCTACAAATTAGGACTATGGGATATGATTTCCACAACGATCAAACCAACTAGCATTTTGAATTTAAAAATAGTGCTTAAGGAATGTTTAATACATAATCCAATGATCAAAGAGTTAAGAAAATTCCATGGGAAATTACACAAATTTCACATTTATAGGCTCGATAACAACATAGGGAAATCATTTTTTTTTAATTTGGAAATTTGGAGTTGCAGTGGTTTAATTTCTAGTTATATTAGAAGGCATGAGAGTATTGAAGATGTTTTCCAACCAACATATAAGTAATTATATGCTATGAAAATTAATTGGATAGCTGTGAGCTATACCCAAAGAAGGAGAATATGGGCAATGTAATAAAGCCAATTTTATAGTTAGACTCAAATCGTTGCTCTTCAATTCACAAGAGGGATTTTTAGAGTGATTAAGTACATAAGTATGAAATAGATTTACTTTAGGAAATTAACAAAATTATTATATATCTCAAGTCATTTGGGTTCATCAAAAATCCAAATGAGTGCACACATATCATTTCATACTAGTGAAAAAGAAAACAAGGAATAGATTCAAGTGATAAGGGGTAGCAAGAGTAAATACCACCATAATAGATTAAGCAAGTAGAGAACTCGATCACACACCGAAAACAACATAATTTTTTATCCTAGAAACCCAACAATTAATGAGGATTTATTAAGCCTGGGAGATAAATACAGAGGGGTGAGCTATACACAAATTTTGTGAATTTTTACTCATTGACAATTCAAAATTGTAGATGACCATGGCTTCAAGGAACCTTCACTCATCATGGAAGGCTCTTTAAATACTTCATCCACTAATCTTCAAGTAGGTTTTCCTCTTCAAGCTCTCATTTATGCTACTATCCTCCTAGGTTCTCCTTGCACCTCCCTTGTTGATGATTCTTCATTATAGACTTCAGTTTTAATGGGATGCCTTTGGAAGGCCAACTATCACAATGGTTCACTTCCAATTCCAATTTTGCTAATAAAAGACAAAGTGAAATAAAAATAAACAATTGGATGCCTATTACAAATTTACAAGAGGTTTGGCAAGGATCCAATTCGGATCACTTGTCTATATTGTAGAGAAACCCATCCTAGATATGATAGTAATACTTATTGTAACATCCCCCATCTCAACCATGGAACATTAATTACGAAAAAACACATAAAAACAAAATTTTATTCCACTATCTAGATTCCCGTAGCTTACCAACTATGATTTTAACACATTTTCAACTAAATTATAATACCCATAATTAAATGCATATACATCACTCTAAATTACCATGAATGAAACTAATAACTCATTCACAACAACAATTAACCATTCACATATACACAGTTAAGCATAACAATTAAATTCATGGAATAACTCAACAAATAGATAAACACTTATCTTTTATAAAATGTTTGTGGAACCAACTGCTTGGGAAGGACGTTCCACCCAAGCATAGACCTGATGTTCCAAATATAAACAACAATTAAACCCTGATATAGGGCAAGGAATCCACAAAAGAAGGGTGTTTCTCATAGTCCCCTCAAAACTCCATATCACGCAACCCACTAGTTTTCTCCTATGACTATCTTAAAATTCCTCTAGATTTCTTCCTCTTGACCCGCCTAACCCAAGGAATGTACCCCTTCATTTATCTCATTCCATCACACTTCCCATTAATTTATCAGTGTCTCTTTATATTAGGTAGCTACAAATCTCTCTGCTATGAACTTAAGGGAACTCATTGCCAAGAAAACCATGAGCAAAAACAACAACAACCACTTGTTGATACAGTGCAACTCACCCAAGAGTTCGCTCTTGAGGCCTAACAACCTAGCTCTTCAATTTGTAGCTCCAAAATGATCCAAAAACACTCCAACATGCTCCATAATTCACCCACCCTTGATGTTCCAGCTCCCAAGCTCTTCTCCCCTCTTCTATACTTTCTATTCACGTAAAATTGAATGTGTAAAACTGGTCGTTACTACATGTATGGATTTCCTCTCCTTTCCCAAGATAGTTAACTTCTCACTCTACCCAATGTTGATTATACTTCAACCCCATTCTCTCCAATAACCACGGGGTGTGAATCTCACACCCACCCTATGACAGATATTCAATGATTGGTATACACACTCAACCTGAAAATATAATTTTTTCCCAAATGATAATAAACTTCATAAATGTGGGTTTGAATTAATACCCATAAATTATTTCCCTTTGGACCCCTCTTGGGAACTCTCTTGGAATTTCCTCTCTCTTGTGGATTAATCAATCCCCATCTCTATCCATATCCCAACCAATGGTATTACATTATATTTATTTACAATTCAGGAAATACATCTTGCATTTACATTACTTGACCATAGCGACATTTATATCTACATTATGCATTAATTTAACCACGGATTATAGTGGGGATGTTACAACCCCCCTTGCCTACAATTGTGCATCGTCATTGATGCACCACACCATGCTGAAATAAACACACACACACACATACACACTCACACATTTACATAAAAATAATTAGAAAAATAAATAAAATTTTGTAATCTTTTACCCTTCAACAATAGTCCCAACCATAATCCCTCGTTCTTCTCAACCTGCTAACCCAAAAGAATGCGCCCACTTCACTAAATTCATTCCATCGAGCTACACAATTCTTTTATCAGATATATCAACATAGGTGACCAATAATTTCTGAGATGTGGTTCTGTTAACTAGCTGCCCAAAAATGGATTCTTGCATTTTCAACTTTTATTTTGTTCAAAATTGGAAAAATTTTGTGGGTATTCTTCCCACATGGTTTCTTCATGCTCCCATGTTGCATATTCAAGACTGTAATATTTCCATTTAACTTTTACCAACCCTATGGATTTGTTTCAGAGAACTCTGACTTTCTGATCCAGGATGCGTATTGGTTCCACCCAGAAATCCCCTTCATTTTCAACCTAGATCATAGTGAAATCAATTATGTGTTTAGGGCTAGGCACATATTTTTTTAATAATGACAGATGAAATACATTATGCACTCTCATGGATGTAGGAAATGCTAGCATGTATATAAATCACCCTATCTTTTCTAATATTTCAAAAGGCTCACAATATATTGCTTCCAACTCCGGGTAACGACCCAACCTTATTTAACTTATTTTTTCTTTAACTCTTAGGAAAACATGTTCCCCCACTTTAAAATCTCTAAAAAAATATGTTCTTGTTTGCATAACTCTTTTACCTATCCTGGGAAGACTTTAAATTCTTCCTGATCCTTATGATCTTCTCTTCCATTTCCTTTAACAAATCTGGCTTAATGGGGGCTCTGTCTACTGGGTTATCCCAGCTCACTGGTGTGTTACACTTCCTGCCATACAAAGCTTCAAATGAAATAATTTTTAATGAGGCTTGATACCCATTATTAAAAGAAAAAACTGTTAAGTGAATATAGTCTTCCCATTTCGATCACTAGTCCATCACATACATCCTTATCATGTATTCAATTATCCTATTGGTCCTCTTTGTTTTCCCATCTAACTCGAGGTGATATTCCGTACTAATATTCAAATTTGTCCCAAATCCTTTGAACAAACATTTCCAAAATTTGGATGTAAACTCAGAATCCCTGTCTGAAACTATTTCCTTAGGCACTCTATGTAGCCTGGAAACTTCCTTCATGTAAATCTCTGCAATGTTTTCCACCTTGTGTGTTGTCTTCATAGGAATAAAATGTGATGCCTTAGTCAATTTATCCACCACTACCATGATGGAATCATGTTGCTTCCTTGTTCTGGGTAGATTTGTAATAAAACATATTGTAACCACTTCCCACTTCCATTCTGACATGGAAAATGGTTGTAGCAATCCCACTGGATGTCTGTGCTATTTTTTCACGTTTTGACACTCTAGACATCGAGCTCTGTAGACAACCACTTCTTTCTTCATTCCTAGCCAAAAGTATTGGCTCTCTACACCTGTAATGGATTTCTTATATCCTGGGTGCCCAAGATATGGCACATTGTTCATTTCCCTCAGCACTATATTTTTCATCTCCATGTAATTTGGGACATACAACTTTCCTCTGTACAAGAGGATTCCATTCTCTTTTAATTCATAATCTTTAAATTTCCGCTATAAATGGCCTTGCTGCAATTTTTCTTTTATTTGCAAATAATGTTGATATGAATTCGATGCTTCGAGAATTTTTTCTTTTAAATATGTTATGTACATGCTGATGGTTGAAATATGCACTTCATGAGCTCTTCTTTTGAGTACATCAACCACTAGATTTTCTTTTCCTTTTGTAAGTTTAATTTCGAAGTCATACTCACTAAGAAATTCCAACCACCTAGTTTTCCTAGCATTTAATGTTGGTTGTCCAAATAAATGTTTCATACCACAGTGGTTTGTTCTTAGCTCAAATATCTTCCCCATAAGGTATGTCTCTACATTTTTAATTCATGTACAATCGCTGCTAACTCTAGATCATGAGTAGTGTAATTTGTCTCATGCTCTTTTAATTTTTGGGACTCATAACATACAACATGATCTTTTTTACTGAGAAATACACCACACCCTTCCTTGCACACATCTGTGCAAACTAAAACTTCTTCATCTGGATATGCAATCTTTAATATGGGTGCACAAGTGTCAAAATAGTTTTCAACTATTAGAAACTTTCTTCACATTTTGGAGTCCATTCGAACTTCACTCCCTTAATACCTTTATAACCATTCTTAGATGCCCCTCATGCTCCTCTTCATACTTAGAGTATATGAGAATATCATCTAAGAAAACAATTACAAACTTGTCTAGGTACTCCCTAAACCCTCCATTCATTAGATACATAAAAAAAACTGGGGCATTTGATGGTCCAAATGACACTACTTTGAATTCATAATTTTCATACCTTGTTCTAAATGTTATCTTACCAATATATTATTCTTTTATCCTCACTTGATTATAGTCTAACCTCAAGTCAATATTGGAAAATATTCTTGCACCTTTCAGCTAATCAAATAAGTCATCAATCCTTGGCAAGGAATATTTTTTTATTTATAGTGACCTTATTCAGTTGTCTGAAAGCAATACAAAACCTTAAGGTTCCATCTTTCTTCTTCACAAAAAGAACTAGGGCTCCCCAAGGTGACACACTTGGATGTATATACCCCTTCTTCAAAAGTTCTTCTAGTTGCCTCTGCAAATATTTCAATTCTAGTGTGCCCATTCTATAAGGAATCTTGGACACTGGGGTAACACCTGTCACTAAATCAATAGAGAAATCAATGTCTCTGTTTGGTAGAAATCCCTAGATCTCCTTAAAAACATCTTCAAAATATCTCAAGACTTGATGGTCTTCAATACTTTCCACTTTATCACTAGCTGCCTCTTCCACATGGGTTGGAAAAATTTGATATCCCTTCCTAAAAATCTTTTTCAGCTGCATGTCTGAAATTTCTCTAACAACTTCAACTCTTGGAATGCCTTGAATCTTTCCTTGTTTCCCTTTCTCATCAAGACAAGTTATTGTCTTGTTGTAAAAATCTAGTAGGGTAACCCACTATTTTTTTTGTATTTTGGCCTTTTCATCCTTTCTAAAGTCAACATACTTCAACAATTCAAAGAACCTCTTCTCATACTCATCCATTTTCATGCTTCCCAACTTGAGTTCAAAGAACTCTTTCATCTTCCTCTCATAGTAATTCTCAGACAAATATTTCTCTTGGAAATATCCTTTGAAATGCCTCCATGAGACCCTCTTCTCATCAACATGCTTGGCTTTCTTAAGATGATCCCACCACATGGATGTATTTCCTTGCAAGTGGTAGCTAGAAATTATTGTTTCTACCTTGGAGGGCTAATCATGTAGCTGTAAATATTTTTTCATTTCTAAAAACCATGCCTTATCCTCTTCTCCCTTCCTATGCTCACCATTGAAATTTGGTGGCTTAATATTCTTGAGTTCACCTTACAATATGTCTCTCTCATGCCTTCTGATCTACCTCCTGACATGGGACACACTTGGGATGCTCCTTTTCCTTGAACTAGCATGATCTCTCCTAGTGTATTACTTTGGGGAATGATGACACCTTGTCTTACTCCTTGACTTCCTATTATTACCATTCCCATCCCTTCCACTATGGGATTTGGATGCTGTCAGTTTTCTATCACTAGTTTCTTTCTTGGTTCTAGAGTCCTTCTTGGCTTGTTTCTGCAACATTTTTAAGCTCTGAACACTCCTCCTGATCCTTCATGATCTTTTCATTATCATCTCTATAGCTCTACACTTCTCTATGCAGGATTCTCATAGTTACAAGATCCTGCCTGCCTCTTCTTCCATTTGATTTAGTCTCATCATTCACCATGCTGACATGCAAACCTCTAAATTCCTCCTCATGGTTGTAGGAACCTTTGGCATCTTCCATTATTGTTGTTATCATATAGAAACCAAACTAATTCTATGAACCTCTAATTCCAAAGAATATGGGCATGCAAACAATTTTTGTTAGATGAGAATAAATACACACACAATTCACAAACGAATAAATAAATTTGTTTTCCCTTTAATGCCATAATTCATCTTATTTTCATTTTACTACAAGATTTTTTACTCAAATTAATTTTCTGGGTTAATAGATGGATTCTCCTCCTCAAGGCCTTTCCATCGACCATTTATTTTCCCAATTCTAAGTTTCGAGCATAAAGTTATGGTCTTCAGAAGTTTTGACGATTTTCCCTTTCTAACCCTGCATATTACAAGTGTCCTCTTTCTATCCCAACACATTTTTAGATACCAAAAAAAAAAATATGGCTCCATATCTAACTTCTATATTCCATGATTTTTCCATAGACTACTCCTGCGCCCCAAACTGATTCTTGAGCTAGGAGTTAAGCCCTCTAAAAGAAATCTGTTACTAAATTTACCCTTGACTATTTTGGCCATAGCTCCCTCATACAAGCTCCGTTTGGAGAACAATTTATCTTGATATAAATATTTCTCCAAGATCTATCATTTTAGATGTAGAAAATTGTGTCCTGGAAGGACACACAATTTCATACAAATTTGATTTTCTAAAAACGATGTGTAGGCCCTCAAAAATTCCCTACAAGATGAAGACCTTCAAAAACTGGAATTTTCATGGAAACATTCAATAATTTACTATTGTAACAATCTTTAGATCCAAATCGTTGGTATCAAAATTAGATTAATCCCAATCATCTATCTTCTTGGCATTTCGAAGCTATGTCTAGTCCTCTGTAGGCTTGTCAAAACTCTTGTTCAAAACCTTCCCATTGGAAATATTCAATTGTTGGTTACGTGAATTCCCAAAATCCACAGTCTAAAATTTTGTCGAACTCTTCCCCTTGGAAACCCTCTATCAGAAACATAGCTTTCCATGTTCCTAGACCCTTTCGAATTTTGAGCTCCAAT
>JZKD02S0497549.1:0-16980 GCA_000966675.3 Picea glauca | reverse complement strand
AAAATGGCCCCGGAAGTTAAAACCTGCTAAAAATAGTAAATTGCCAAAATTGCCATAAAGTTGTTTTGAGCCAGTTGGAAAAGGTGGGTGGCCACCAATATCCACCTGGATCAATTGATATGCATTCCTGGACATCGAAAAATATTTAACTATTGAAGGATCTGATTCCAAATATGAATCACACCCACTTCCTCATTGTTGTTCTAGATTTGATTCATATTCACTATCTTCTTTCTTAGAATCTAAAACAAATCGACAGTCTTCTTGCTCATGAAAATTTTCAAGATATTCCTGCGTATGAACACACTTGCTATCCTTATGTTTTCTTCGACCTCTACAACATCTTCAAACATATGTCTTAACGATGAATATTTCCTTTTTCTCAGGAGAAGGACAAGCTCTGGATGTTGAGCCATGACATAGTACACCATGGCCGCAGTCTCTATGGATCTGATCTCTACAGTAAAACTATGATAAACACTGTAAAACCTCCTGTTGAATACATCTAAGGCTTCCTCTTCCCCTCTCCTCAAGGCATTAAAATCATCCCAGTATTGATCAAGGGACTTATTCTCACCCCACCACTTTAAAAAATCATGGCATAGCTCGGTCCAGGAACCAATAGAACCGACCTCCAGATATCTAAACCACACAGCAACATCTCCAGACAGGGAATGTGAGAACAGCCTCATGGTCACATCATCATGAACGATCTCAAACTTATCAATAAAGTTCTCAAAGGCCCCCAAGTGCCTCTCAGTTATAACATGATCCTCCCCAGAAAACCGAGGAAGATACTTAAAGGAATAAGGAGGGTAGGGATGCAGGTGATGTGGCAGCCTTAGAGGCTTAAACATCCTTTATCTAATCTTAGCTTGAAAACTTGTGGGATGAATATGGGATTCAACAAGAGGATGGGGAGTTTCAAGAGAAACAACGGGAGGTAATGAGATTTGAGAAGGTAGTGAATCATTTTCAACCTCCTCAAGGATACAAGGGTGATCAATTTCGAGAGGAGATGCAATATAGATCTCACTTTTATGAATAGGATGAGGTGAAGACACATGATCGGTATCTACAACACAAGAAGAGGATGAATGAAGGAAGGATTATTGTCATCTGAATATACAAAGCAAAGGATAATCCTCTTTATATGTGAAGGGAAAGAGAGAAATGAGATGATAAAGAAAAAAAATATTTCATGAAGCAAGCTCCTAAACTGATACCTGGTCTTCCCCTTCAGTATGGTCATCTTTCTTTCAACGGGATCCTCCCCAGTGCAGTCTTCGATTGTGGAATCACCAGGTGAATGATATGCAAAATGAGTGTGTCTAGTCTTTGTTCACCATAAAAAACCAGAGGTGATCGTCGGGTTCTCCCAAGGGCTATCAGGTGTAGCCAGAAGCAACCATACTGAAATAGTGGAGCTGAGATAGTGGATTCGCCTTAGTAGAGTCACCAGGTGCAATCGTAATATTCAATGGTTCTGATGCCTGATGCACCTTCAGAATCAAAATCTCATTGTCATTCTACCCAGGGAAAATTTTCACTTTCGTCCTCGACAACGACACTAGAAATGTTAGCACTAGAAGTCACCTCTGGATTGCGGCAGAGGTAATCCTAGTGCCCATCAGTTTATGTGTCACGTTTAATGGATTTAAAGAGGGTCGAATGGGCGCAGACTCAAAAAAATATCTCTTTAACTCAGAAATACGGACTAGGAAATGAATGAGCAAGTGAGGTCTTGATTTAAATTTAGTTAGTAAGTTGTAGTAAAGGGTGAGTAGGAGGAAGAAATGGTGAGGAAATGTAGAGGTCTTCTATGGACATCGGGTCTTCTAGCAACCTAAGGAGGAAAAGCTTCAAGAACAAGATCCTCTTGAACTCAAAGCTTCAGGAAACTGAAAAACGCTATAACAACACTACAATCAACCCTCCATTGCAACACAGTCACAACAATTAATGTGAATCCTTCAATCATGAACATTCAGTATCAGATGCAAAAAGAGTGGAAAAATAATTTGACTTTCATTAAACAAGAAGTCTCAAATCTCATTACATAAATGATAACCATAGCTTTCATCAAAGGTTTACAATTTGGAAGCTTCGCTCAACCATCGACACTAACAAAATATTAAAACTGAGTGTTTATACGCAGAACAATTCGCCACCATGAGAGATGTGACCTGGCTATTACATTCAAAACATTGTGTCTGCATCTTCTTCTATCAGAGACGATATCAGATCAGTATGGGATTTGCAGGAGAATCCGTTGACGAAGGAACTTTCGACTAAAAATATACCTACACAGCTGTCTTTCCATGCTTTCCATATATGGGGTGAGACGAGGTTTCAACCACCTCCCCCATTTCCATTAACTACCTGCATTGGGATTGGCATGGAGCCTGACACCCATGAATGCTCCAAGAGGCATTCATGACTCCTCCAAGTCAAGCCCAATGCTTCGAAACCACGCAAATCCTTTCCTGAGACCATCGCGGGTGATTTTGGCCTTTGGCGTAGCTCCTATCCATCGCTCCATGCAACCTCGGGCCATGACCTTACGCATCCCCTATATGAAATTTTGGGTTTTTCACCTATTGGGAGTCTTAACTCCCCTTGATTTCAAATATCTCGATGTTCGATCCCGCGAAATGACCCATCTAAATCGATGGTCGGATTGTCTTTGATCTTGATGGCGAGGATCATTTCCTTGAACAATCTCAGCCACCCGCTGCCCAATAGGCACTTTCCCTTTCTTTATGGCCATGCTTCCATATGACTGCAGGCTGTGATCGTGGGCCCAACTCTTAGGCGTGTTGTGATTTCGTGTTTCTCGAACTCACGTTGTTCTCCATGTTCAAACCTCCAAGTCGAGAAATCACAAACTCTTGGATCAGGTGCCACGCATCCCCTTTGATCGGACGACCCAGATGAATATCGACATTCCAAGATAATGGACCATCGGGACCTCAGACCCTCAACATTTCGGGACCTCAGGCCATCAACATTTTGGGACCTCGACTATCAAAATTTCTCACTTGAGCTTTTCCGAAACGACTTTCTCCATGTTGATCCTACACCACGTTTCCTTTTGTAATGGACGACCCAGATCGCTTCGCGACTTTGCGTTTCATGAATCCTCATGACTCTTCCCTTTGACTTTTCTGCTCCACGAGTCAACTAAATGTTGATTTGTTTCCACCTGTCCCCCACCTTCATACACCTCGACTTTGGATAAATTGCATATGGTGGGTTTTTAAACCCCTTTTCTCTCATTTTCTCTACCCAAGGGCCAAATCCTTAGGGAAAACATCCCCCTTACAATTATATGTGATAACCGTATATACGAACAATTTGACTGGATATGGAAATACTTTCAAGGAAGCATTAGAAAAATCAGAAAAGGTTTTAATCATATTTCAATAAACTAATTTGGCATTAAGTAATGAGAAATGTTTTATGTTACAAACTGAAGGAATTGTTTTGGGTCATTGTGTGTCTTCTGCAGGTATAAAAGTAGATCCAACAAAGATATAAGTCATTTCCAACCTTCCAGTGTCAAAGACTCAAAAAAACGTTAGGAGTTTCTTAGGACATGTTGGTTACTATAGACAATTTATTGAAAACTTCACGAAAATTGCATCTCCATTATTCAAACTTCTTGTTAAATATAATGATTTTTTTCTGGGATATTCCTAGCCAAATTGCATTTGAAACTTAGAAATAGAAACTTGAAGTATCTCTCGTTTTAACATGGCCAAATTGATCCCTTTCATTTCATATATCTACATATGTCTTTGACACAACTTTAGGAGCAGTGCTAGGACAAAAGGAAAATTAAGTATCTTATGCCATTTTTTTTGTAAGTAAAAACTCGACACCCCTTGAATTGAATTAGATAGTTATGGAAAAGGAATTCCTTGCAGTAGTGCATTTTATAAACAAATTTTGGCACTATATTACAGGATATGAGATCTCCATCCACACTGATCATTTAGCCATTATATTCTTAATGAACAAACCAATTACTAATGGCAAGGTTACCAGGTGGTTTCTTCTATTAAAAGAATTTAATATCACTATACTAGATAGACCTAGTAAAGAGCATGTAGTTGCATAATTTATTTCCAAGATTCATAATGAATGTGGATTAGTCCTCGTTAATGATAATTTCCCTGATGAGCATCTTTTTTCAATATCTACTAAATCTCCTTGGTTTGCAGATATTGCTAACTACCTAGCTACAGGAAAATTACCTCAAGATCTTTCCACAAAGGAGAATTAGAAGATCATTAAACTCAATGCCACTTACTCATGGATTGGTAAAGAAATTTTATGTACTGAACTTGATATAATCCTTCGAAGGTGTGTACGATAGGACAAATTGTTTGACATATTCAAGGCATGGCATGATGAACCATGTGGAGGCCATTTTGTTTCTAAAATAACTGCATACAAAGTCTTTCATCTAGGGTATTATTGTCCCACTCTTTTTAGATATGCCAAAAAGTATGTCAAAAGCTATGATAGTTGTCAATTGATGTGCAGGCCGGTGTGAGCAAACAAAATGCCTCTACAACCTTAGGTAATCAGTGATCCATTTGAAAAATGGGCCTTATATTTCATGGGAACTATTTTTCCAATGTCTAGAAAGAAGAAATGTATTCTAGTATGTAATGATTATGTCACTAAATGGGTAGAAGCTAAATCTCTTTTGCATGATAATGAAGAAGTAGTTGTGCATTTTTTTTTATTTTAGGACATATTTACTCATTTTGTTGTCCCAAAAGAAATTTTAATAGATCAAGGCACTCAGTTCACGTCAAATCTTGTCCATACTATCATAGAGAAATACAAAAATCAAGCATCAGAAATCATACCCCTACTATCTTAACCAAGACAATTCATTTACACCATTGATATTGGGAAGATAAGATTATGGAGGCACTTTAATATTACTAGCCAACATGGAGGAACACAACTGGGCATACACCATATGAGATTGTGTATGGTAAACACGTTTTGTTTCCTATTGAATTCTGAATCAAGATTTTCAGAACAACGACAAAGTTAGGGACAAATCTTTCAAAATCACAATAAAAAAGGTTAGCACAACTCATTGTATTGGAAAAGATATGACATGATGCAATTCAACATACTAATATTATCCAACAATAAAGAACGAGATGGCATAGCAAATTCATCAGAAAGAAGAAATTCAAAACAAGTGACTAGGCTCTCCTATTTGATTCTAGATTTAAATTTTTTAAAGGGAAGCTCAATACTCGTTGGTTAGGGCCATACGAGGTAGAGACAACTTTTTATAATGGATCGTTCAAAATTAAAAATATTAATGAGAAGGAAATTTCCTTTATAATGAGTGGGCATAGATTAAGGTTATATCAGAATCCTTCAAATAGAGAAAAAATTGTCCGTAATTTGCTTCACAACTGGAAATGGAGATAGTGAGTAATGGAAATTATTCCCCTGCTAAACAAGTGTGGTCTGTGAAAACCGATTTATTGTTACAACTACGTAAGAATTTTGTTTGAAAACCAAAGATCCATTGTACGAAATTCTAAATTTCTTCAAATAAACACAAAACATCTTCAATTCCTATGCAACATTTTTCTTTCCAGCACTTTATTTCTCAGCAATAAATTATTATCATCCTCTAGAAAGCTAGTTTTTGCAGCACCAGTCAAATATATTCTTTCTTTTCAAATTCAAAATTTAGATTCCTAGAGGATTTTCATATTTTTCATGTTTTTTCTCAAAAATAAATTCAGTAGCAGTTGTTAGATTTTTCAAGTTTTGTTTTATAGATTTTACTACTGCAACATGCTAGATTTCTTTTATACCAGACATTATAGTTCAAGATTAAGATTCAATGGTAAAAAGGTTCTATTTAGAGAGTTAATTTCTAAAATTGCAGACTTTTTGTAGTTACAGATACTTTTTGCAACTACTGAAAGTCACCAATAGTTTTTCTTCAAGCAAATGTTAGTCACTAACTAATTTTTTTAACTAGCTTGTAGTACAAGATTAGGATGATTTGTGAATTTCATGCAAATTGTCATGAAATTCAATTCTGGAAAGTTTATTAGAAATCTACTCAGATCCTCATCAGCAGTAGAAGTAGACTCAAATCATATTCAACATCAACACTCTTCAAATCATCTCCATCGACATTAGTACTCTTCAATTCATCATCTTCATTACTAGCATTATTCAACATTCTTCATCAGTATAAGCATCTTTCATCGTCATAATCTTCAACAGTGACAGAACTTTCTTTCAAAGTATGCAACAAACAATTCATTAGTTCCAACAATAGAACCAACATTCAGGTTCATCCAGACTCTAGCTCTAGTTCCATATTTGAAACATTCTTCAGGCTACAGGTAAAACTAAAAGGAAATCACTCCTTAAATCATCTTTGCATTCGGAATTATGAATTGTGAGAAGAACGGGAAAAACTGAGATTCAATATGCATTCACTTTGTTTTTCTAAGTCTATCATATCCTCTTACCAAAAATTTTGAACCCAATGCCATCTATCCAATGACACCTTTGAAACCTTACCTTAACTATGTGCCTTCTCATATATCAATCACTCTATATAATAATTATATATATGCATGTCAACATTATATTTTGACATGCATTATAACAAAGTAATAGAGTGATTGATTGGATTTATAAGACAATCCAATCATGCAAGAGCATTGCCATAAGTTTTAATGATGGCACAAAAAATGGCATGATCGTTTACATGATTTTGAATTATGAACTCCATCATCGTTGAAGTCACCCGAATTTTTCTCCTTATTCTTAAAATTTGCCATATCTTCATTATTGTTCCTATTTTCTTGTGATAATGAGTAGTGTTTTAGTTGTAATTCTTACTAAATCTGCAAATTTCAAGCATGGGACCTATGGTAAGACATGAGCTTATTGGAATTGAAATTTTGGAATCATATCTGAAGTGCCTGAGGCGATTTTAGTGAGCTGGATGGTTGTTGTTCTTACAAAGATTACAAGGTAATGGTAAGCATGTGACCAAGGATTTTGCAAAATATTTTGATGGCACAAAGGCTCGAATTAGCAATCTCAAGCTACAATTATCAAAGACATTCATTTCACAAGATACAAGGCTACCTCAGGGTGGCGAACCATGGTTCAAGAATAAAAAGATCAAAGGAGAAATGGAAAGACTTCCTAAAACACCTAGAGAAGGAAGCTAATTGGAAGAAAGGTATGCCCACTTCTGTGTTCAAAAATAAATGGTGTGATATTCTATTTATCCTTCAAAAATATGTAACTTGTGAACGAAGGTATGGGCTTGTGTTTTATTACCATCTCAAATTTCTTATGAATTTTGTTAAGGGCTATGAATTGGATATGTCTTTCTATCTATTGAACAATTTGAAGAAAATGGATTTATCTATATAGTGTAACCCCATGAGTTTGGAAGGGAGTTTGTTTCTAATTGGGAGCAATTCCTAATTCATAATCATTTTGTTAAGGCTCCAGTACAATAAGAGGTCAAAGGGTCAAAATGTAAAAGTGCCAAAAATAAGGTTTCTAGTATAGAAATGAGGGTTTCCAAGTTGAAAATATTGGAAATCAAACCTGAGATTCCAAAATTAGGAAATATTGATCAAGAAGAAGAGGAATTGGAGAATGTAGAAGAAAGGGAAAAGACAAAAGTTGAGAAGGTTGCAGAACTATAAAGGAATGAAGAAACAAAGAAGAAAAATGTGAAGCTAAAGCACAAGGCAACATAGAAGAAGAAGAGTGTAAAGCAGAGGACAAAAAAAGAGGTCAGGGTTTTGAATCATGAACCTAAAAAATCCAGAGGATGACCTAGAAGAAACATTATAGGGGAAATTGATAAATTCAAGGTCAATAATTTGAAGCTATAAACAAAGTAAGGGATGAAAATTCAAAATCTCGTGAACTGGGAGGTAGAGCAGAGGTTGTGCAGAACAAGAAAAGAAAGATTGAGACCATTATGTGTAGAACAACCATGAGTATGACAAAGGGTTTAGTTTTAGAACAACATAATATAATCCAATCTCAAGAAAAAGAAGTCATTGAGCTTGAATAACCTGATAAGGAGAAATTGAGCGGTGTAAAGGGAACAAAATCAAGAAAAAATCCTAGGTTCGAATCATTTTTTAGTCCATCTCCTAGTTTAGAAAAAAAAATTGCCAACTTATGATTCTGATGAAGTAGACAGAGGATTTAATTAGTTCATGAATGATTATGAAATAAATGAAGCCACTGAATTCTATAAGGGACCAATAATTGAACCAACATCCACATTTTTAAAGGAGATGCGAGTTGGAAAGATCGGTAAATTGAAAGAGAAGCTCAAGGAGTTGGAACTCATTGATAATCATGTTAAATAAAAAAATGCACTCTTGAAGGACAACATTTCCCAGTTACAAAGCGATGAAGAATAGTTGGAAGCTCAGAATAAATTGCTAGCAACACAGGCCAGAAAGTGGTACATTCAAAGCAGGTTAAGCATAATCATAATTAGAATATTGAGGACAAAATTTAATGAGGAAAGGATTCAGTTACAAGCTTCATCTTTAGGATTAAACATTTTGATTAATGATTTAGAAAGAGATTAGGAAGAAAGGGGTCAACACTTTTGAAATTTTGTTGGAAGAAGAAGAATGCAATTTTGGTTGCATGAGGAAATGCAACATCTTCCATGTGGAGGAGATGTGTTCGACAACATAGGTATTCCAACAGAGGATGAACACCTTCAGTAACCACTCACATAACCAGATTAAAGATCAACAAAATGATTTTTTCACGTGGTAAAACCCCTACGAGGAAACATCCACGACCCTAGCCAACGCGACCACTTGGAGCAGTTTATTAATGCAAAGAAAAATATTACAGAGAGATTTTGCAAGAGAGTTTCTCACAATCGATCATCAACAAATGACCCTCCATGCTCTTTAAATAGATATCATGGACCAATCGGGTGTTAAGTCACAGATCAATGGTCGTTAAGATCGAGGAGAGTATGAACCACCAGATCACTCTATGTTGGGAACATATCGTGACCGTCGGATTTACTAACTACAAATGCATACTATTGCATACTAAAGAAACACACTAGAAAACACACTTTTACCTAGCGACACAATAGACCAAGTAGATATTAATTAACTCCTAAGTGTCTAAATATCCTAACATCCCCCCTTAAGAACAACTTGGGATAGGATTGAAGGATTTACAATAGTGACACAATAGGAGAAGGANTTAGGACATGTTGGTTACTATAGACAATTTATTGAAAACTTCACGAAAATTGCATCTCCATTATTCAAACTTCTTGTTAAATATAATGATTTTTTTCTGGGATATTCCTAGCCAAATTGCATTTGAAACTTAGAAATAGAAACTTGAAGTATCTCTCGTTTTAACATGGCCAAATTGATCCCTTTCATTTCATATATCTACATATGTCTTTGACACAACTTTAGGAGCAGTGCTAGGACAAAAGGAAAATTAAGTATCTTATGCCATTTTTTTTGTAAGTAAAAACTCGACACCCCTTGAATTGAATTAGATAGTTATGGAAAAGGAATTCCTTGCAGTAGTGCATTTTATAAACAAATTTTGGCACTATATTACAGGATATGAGATCTCCATCCACACTGATCATTTAGCCATTATATTCTTAATGAACAAACCAATTACTAATGGCAAGGTTACCAGGTGGTTTCTTCTATTAAAAGAATTTAATATCACTATACTAGATAGACCTAGTAAAGAGCATGTAGTTGCATAATTTATTTCCAAGATTCATAATGAATGTGGATTAGTCCTCGTTAATGATAATTTCCCTGATGAGCATCTTTTTTCAATATCTACTAAATCTCCTTGGTTTGCAGATATTGCTAACTACCTAGCTACAGGAAAATTACCTCAAGATCTTTCCACAAAGGAGAATTAGAAGATCATTAAACTCAATGCCACTTACTCATGGATTGGTAAAGAAATTTTATGTACTGAACTTGATATAATCCTTCGAAGGTGTGTACGATAGGACAAATTGTTTGACATATTCAAGGCATGGCATGATGAACCATGTGGAGGCCATTTTGTTTCTAAAATAACTGCATACAAAGTCTTTCATCTAGGGTATTATTGTCCCACTCTTTTTAGATATGCCAAAAAGTATGTCAAAAGCTATGATAGTTGTCAATTGATGTGCAGGCCGGTGTGAGCAAACAAAATGCCTCTACAACCTTAGGTAATCAGTGATCCATTTGAAAAATGGGCCTTATATTTCATGGGAACTATTTTTCCAATGTCTAGAAAGAAGAAATGTATTCTAGTATGTAATGATTATGTCACTAAATGGGTAGAAGCTAAATCTCTTTTGCATGATAATGAAGAAGTAGTTGTGCATTTTTTTTTATTTTAGGACATATTTACTCATTTTGTTGTCCCAAAAGAAATTTTAATAGATCAAGGCACTCAGTTCACGTCAAATCTTGTCCATACTATCATAGAGAAATACAAAAATCAAGCATCAGAAATCATACCCCTACTATCTTAACCAAGACAATTCATTTACACCATTGATATTGGGAAGATAAGATTATGGAGGCACTTTAATATTACTAGCCAACATGGAGGAACACAACTGGGCATACACCATATGAGATTGTGTATGGTAAACACGTTTTGTTTCCTATTGAATTCTGAATCAAGATTTTCAGAACAACGACAAAGTTAGGGACAAATCTTTCAAAATCACAATAAAAAAGGTTAGCACAACTCATTGTATTGGAAAAGATATGACATGATGCAATTCAACATACTAATATTATCCAACAATAAAGAACGAGATGGCATAGCAAATTCATCAGAAAGAAGAAATTCAAAACAAGTGACTAGGCTCTCCTATTTGATTCTAGATTTAAATTTTTTAAAGGGAAGCTCAATACTCGTTGGTTAGGGCCATACGAGGTAGAGACAACTTTTTATAATGGATCGTTCAAAATTAAAAATATTAATGAGAAGGAAATTTCCTTTATAATGAGTGGGCATAGATTAAGGTTATATCAGAATCCTTCAAATAGAGAAAAAATTGTCCGTAATTTGCTTCACAACTGGAAATGGAGATAGTGAGTAATGGAAATTATTCCCCTGCTAAACAAGTGTGGTCTGTGAAAACCGATTTATTGTTACAACTACGTAAGAATTTTGTTTGAAAACCAAAGATCCATTGTACGAAATTCTAAATTTCTTCAAATAAACACAAAACATCTTCAATTCCTATGCAACATTTTTCTTTCCAGCACTTTATTTCTCAGCAATAAATTATTATCATCCTCTAGAAAGCTAGTTTTTGCAGCACCAGTCAAATATATTCTTTCTTTTCAAATTCAAAATTTAGATTCCTAGAGGATTTTCATATTTTTCATGTTTTTTCTCAAAAATAAATTCAGTAGCAGTTGTTAGATTTTTCAAGTTTTGTTTTATAGATTTTACTACTGCAACATGCTAGATTTCTTTTATACCAGACATTATAGTTCAAGATTAAGATTCAATGGTAAAAAGGTTCTATTTAGAGAGTTAATTTCTAAAATTGCAGACTTTTTGTAGTTACAGATACTTTTTGCAACTACTGAAAGTCACCAATAGTTTTTCTTCAAGCAAATGTTAGTCACTAACTAATTTTTTTAACTAGCTTGTAGTACAAGATTAGGATGATTTGTGAATTTCATGCAAATTGTCATGAAATTCAATTCTGGAAAGTTTATTAGAAATCTACTCAGATCCTCATCAGCAGTAGAAGTAGACTCAAATCATATTCAACATCAACACTCTTCAAATCATCTCCATCGACATTAGTACTCTTCAATTCATCATCTTCATTACTAGCATTATTCAACATTCTTCATCAGTATAAGCATCTTTCATCGTCATAATCTTCAACAGTGACAGAACTTTCTTTCAAAGTATGCAACAAACAATTCATTAGTTCCAACAATAGAACCAACATTCAGGTTCATCCAGACTCTAGCTCTAGTTCCATATTTGAAACATTCTTCAGGCTACAGGTAAAACTAAAAGGAAATCACTCCTTAAATCATCTTTGCATTCGGAATTATGAATTGTGAGAAGAACGGGAAAAACTGAGATTCAATATGCATTCACTTTGTTTTTCTAAGTCTATCATATCCTCTTACCAAAAATTTTGAACCCAATGCCATCTATCCAATGACACCTTTGAAACCTTACCTTAACTATGTGCCTTCTCATATATCAATCACTCTATATAATAATTATATATATGCATGTCAACATTATATTTTGACATGCATTATAACAAAGTAATAGAGTGATTGATTGGATTTATAAGACAATCCAATCATGCAAGAGCATTGCCATAAGTTTTAATGATGGCACAAAAAATGGCATGATCGTTTACATGATTTTGAATTATGAACTCCATCATCGTTGAAGTCACCCGAATTTTTCTCCTTATTCTTAAAATTTGCCATATCTTCATTATTGTTCCTATTTTCTTGTGATAATGAGTAGTGTTTTAGTTGTAATTCTTACTAAATCTGCAAATTTCAAGCATGGGACCTATGGTAAGACATGAGCTTATTGGAATTGAAATTTTGGAATCATATCTGAAGTGCCTGAGGCGATTTTAGTGAGCTGGATGGTTGTTGTTCTTACAAAGATTACAAGGTAATGGTAAGCATGTGACCAAGGATTTTGCAAAATATTTTGATGGCACAAAGGCTCGAATTAGCAATCTCAAGCTACAATTATCAAAGACATTCATTTCACAAGATACAAGGCTACCTCAGGGTGGCGAACCATGGTTCAAGAATAAAAAGATCAAAGGAGAAATGGAAAGACTTCCTAAAACACCTAGAGAAGGAAGCTAATTGGAAGAAAGGTATGCCCACTTCTGTGTTCAAAAATAAATGGTGTGATATTCTATTTATCCTTCAAAAATATGTAACTTGTGAACGAAGGTATGGGCTTGTGTTTTATTACCATCTCAAATTTCTTATGAATTTTGTTAAGGGCTATGAATTGGATATGTCTTTCTATCTATTGAACAATTTGAAGAAAATGGATTTATCTATATAGTGTAACCCCATGAGTTTGGAAGGGAGTTTGTTTCTAATTGGGAGCAATTCCTAATTCATAATCATTTTGTTAAGGCTCCAGTACAATAAGAGGTCAAAGGGTCAAAATGTAAAAGTGCCAAAAATAAGGTTTCTAGTATAGAAATGAGGGTTTCCAAGTTGAAAATATTGGAAATCAAACCTGAGATTCCAAAATTAGGAAATATTGATCAAGAAGAAGAGGAATTGGAGAATGTAGAAGAAAGGGAAAAGACAAAAGTTGAGAAGGTTGCAGAACTATAAAGGAATGAAGAAACAAAGAAGAAAAATGTGAAGCTAAAGCACAAGGCAACATAGAAGAAGAAGAGTGTAAAGCAGAGGACAAAAAAAGAGGTCAGGGTTTTGAATCATGAACCTAAAAAATCCAGAGGATGACCTAGAAGAAACATTATAGGGGAAATTGATAAATTCAAGGTCAATAATTTGAAGCTATAAACAAAGTAAGGGATGAAAATTCAAAATCTCGTGAACTGGGAGGTAGAGCAGAGGTTGTGCAGAACAAGAAAAGAAAGATTGAGACCATTATGTGTAGAACAACCATGAGTATGACAAAGGGTTTAGTTTTAGAACAACATAATATAATCCAATCTCAAGAAAAAGAAGTCATTGAGCTTGAATAACCTGATAAGGAGAAATTGAGCGGTGTAAAGGGAACAAAATCAAGAAAAAATCCTAGGTTCGAATCATTTTTTAGTCCATCTCCTAGTTTAGAAAAAAAAATTGCCAACTTATGATTCTGATGAAGTAGACAGAGGATTTAATTAGTTCATGAATGATTATGAAATAAATGAAGCCACTGAATTCTATAAGGGACCAATAATTGAACCAACATCCACATTTTTAAAGGAGATGCGAGTTGGAAAGATCAGTAAATTGAAAGAGAAGCTCAAGGAGTTAGAACTCATTGATAATAATGTTAAATAAAAAAATGCACTCTTGAAGGACAACATTGCCCAGTTACAAAGAGATGAAGAATAGTTGGAAGCTCAGAAGAAATTGCTAGCAACACAGGCCAGAAAGTGGTACATTCAAAGCAGGTTAAGAAGAATCATAATTAGAATATTGAGGACAAAATTTAATGAGGAAAGGATTCAGGTACAAGCTTCATATTCAGGATTAAACATTTTGATTAATGATTTATAAAGAGATTAGGAAGAAATGGGTCAACACTTTTGAAATTTTGTTGGAAGAAGAAGAATGCAATTTTGGTTGCATGAGGAAATGAAACATCTTCCATGTGGAGGAGATGTGTTTGACAACACAGGTATTCCAACAGAGGACGAACACCTTCAGTAACCACTCACATAACCATATTAAAGATCAGTACACCGATTTTTTCACGTGGTAAAACCTCTACGGGGAAACATCCACGACCCCAGCCAACGCAGCCACTTGGAGCAGTTTATTAATGCAAAAAAAAATATTACAGAGAGATTTTACAAGAGAGTTTCTCACAATCGATCATCGACAAATGACCCTCCATGCTCTTTAAATAGATATCATGGACCAATTGGGTGTTAAGTCACGGATCAATGGCCATTAAGATCGAGGAGAGTATGAACCACCAGATCACTCTATGTTGGGAACATATCGTGACCGTCGGATTTACTAACTACAAATGCATACTAATGCATACTAAAGAAACACACTAGAAAACATGCTTTTACCTAGCGACACAATAGACCAAGTAAATATTAACTAACTCCTAAGTGTCTAAATATCCTAACATCCCCCCTTAAGAACAACTTGGGATAGGATTGAAGGATTTACAATAGTGACACAATAAGAGAAGGAAGGAGGCATTAGAGCCTATCCCCCATTAATGACAACTTCCTGAACTCCTAACATAGATCGAAGTTTGGAAAACTTCACTTCTGTAAGAGACTTTGTGAAAATGTCTGCAACTTGATCTTCTGTAGGGCAAAAGAGCACTTTAATAACTTGATCATAAATGAGCTTTCTGATGAAGTGCATGTGTAGCTCGATGTGTTTTCTACGTTGATGTTGAACTGGGTCTTTGGCGAGGTTGATGGCACTCTGATTGTCACACCAAAGGCTAGTCAGATGCTGGTGCTGGAATCCAAACTTTGAAAGGATCTTTCGAAGCCACAGGGATTCCTGATTTGCATTTATCGTTGCTCAGTACTCTGCTTCTGCTGAAGAAAGTTCAATAGCTTGTTGTTTCTTACAGACCCAAGTGACAGGTCCTGAACCAAGGCTGAAAACATAACCTATAGTAGACTTCCGATCATTAGGGTCACCGGCCCAATCTGAATCAGTGAAACCAACCAATAAAGGATTCCCCTTGAACTGTAATGTATCCCGAACTGAACTGTACCATGAACATAGCGAAGTATCCTTTTAGCTACTTTCCAATGGCTTTCATGGGGTGTTTGCATATATCGGGCAACAAGACCAACATCAAAGGAAATATCAGTACATGTATGAGTCAAGTATAAGAGGCTACCAACTAACTGACGGTACATGGTGGCATCAACTTCAGGAGAAGTACACGTGGTAGAAATCTTGACTCCATACTGGAAGGGAGAAGGGGTTGGTTTACAATCATCCATGTGAAAGCAATGAAGAAGGTCACAAGCATACTTAGAATGGGAAATAAAAATTCATTCATTGGCTTGCAAAACCTGGAGGCCAAGGAAATAGTGCAAAAATCCTAAGTCAATCATTTCAAATTTCTTCTTAAGGCTGGTTTTCACATGGTTTAAAAGTTTTGAGTCACTACCAGTAAGGATAACGTCATCAACATACAGGACAAGGATTATGAGATGGATTCCTACTTTCTTGGTATATACATTAGGATCAAAATGACATCTAGACAATCCAGTGGCAATAATAAGGCTATCCATTTTGGCATACCAAGCTCGGGGAGCTTGCTTGAGACCATAAAGAGATTTCTTGAGGCAACAAACAAGGCTAGAGTCATTCTGGACATATCCGGGAGGTTGTTCCATGTAGATTTATTCTTGTAAATCTCTGTGCAAGAAGGCGGATTTAACATCCATCTGATGGACTTCCCATTTATGTGAGGCAGCAAGGGAAAGAACAAGGCAGATGGAATTCATTTTTTCTACAGGGGAAAAGGTTTCATTATATTCAATTCCTTCAACTTGGAAAAATCCTTTGGCAACTAACCAAGCCTTGTGTCTTTCAACACTTCCATCTTATGCATAATTAGTTCTGTAGACCCATTTGCATCTAACAAGTTTTCTTCCTTTTGGAAGAGGTACAAGATCCCAAGTATCATTTTCCATTAAAGAATGATACTCTTCATTCATTGCTATACCCCAATCTGGATGACCTGAAGCTTCTACAAATGTCTCTGGATCATGAGTTTCTAAAACTTGAGACAAAAGAGAAGAGGCTCACTGGAACTGTGAACGTGTCTGACACTGATCTGAAGGATCACCGACAAGATCACCAACTACTTCTCGTGTTGAATGAACCCATCTAGGAAGCGGTGGAGATGATGTTGGTTCAGGTTCAAAGGACTCATCTGGAGGAGGGTGAGCAAGCGGAGGTGGATTTTCATCCTCACTTTCATCATCTGAAGAAGAAACCAGAATAGGAACAGAAGAAGGCACAAATGCCGAAGATGGCTTGCAGGCCGAAGAAGGCACAATTGCCAAATTAGGCTCGCGAGCTAAGAGATTTAATCAAATTTAACATCTCTTCTAATAATAATTTCATTACAATGTGGTTGAAGAAGTCTATAACCTTTGACATCTTCAGAATAACCAACAAATATACACTTCTCACTTTTAGG